>VZRS01014440.1:999982-1078128 GCA_013398055.1 Ifrita kowaldi
GTTGGCACTAAAATATCAGCCAGGCCTCCAGAAATATAAAATTTTTGGTTTTATTTTTCTTTCCCAAGGAATGATCAATAATTCAAAAATGAAAAGGAATCAAATTGACTTCTCTATTACTCCTGTGCAAAATCCACTCTTCTGATTAATTTATTGACAGTACCGTGGCTAATCCAGGGCATACAGTCAGGATTGCTGAGGTGTACCTTAGCAGAGTTTGGAAAATAAGCTTGTTAATGAAGCATGAGAACTGGCAGCATCCTGCTCTGCGTCTCTGCTGTGTTGGAGGGAAATGCACGAGACTTTCTTATTTTGCATAAGGTTTTCTGTATCTAATAGAATTTAACTTTAGAAATGTGAAGCTGATAGGGTAAATGGTACTTTCCCTGTAAGGTGACACTTTACTCTCTGGTTCCTCCTCTCTCACCTGGCCCCAGGAATTTCCCTTAGAATTGTAGAACATCTATACCACTCTCAGGGGCATCAGGGAGGACGGTTGTTTTTATCCAGGTCTTAAAAGAAGAGGTTTTTTTACTGTGTGAGCTGTGAATTAGACAAAGAGAAAACTCGGGGTAGGGAAAAAGGCTTCAGCAGCCTACAGTTACTCTCCAAGGCACGATCCAAGGATGGTGATGTGGAGGTACCCTACAGTACTGTTCAGGCTGGTGGGAAAGGAGTAAGGTCTCAGTGTAACCTCCCGTAAACTACGAGGAGTGAAAAATCATGAAAATACAACCTCATCTCTGGAACAAAAACACAACATAGTCCTGTTAATCAAAGTATAAACAAGATAACCAAAATGCTGGGTGTGGGCCAGGTAGAGACCCAGCATGAAGCACAGAAGTTATTTGGGAAGTGCTGGAGTCAAAATAGCTGAGGGAGACTTACCTTGGGGGGAAAAATATCCACAGGATAACTCAAATTGTATTGAGTTATGTACTACCTGACCCTTTGGCAATTTCTGCTTTACACAGACCCCAAGCATGAATAGGCATCTGAGATGTCACGTAGATGCAGTGAAAATACTTTGGGGAAAATCCTCAGGAACAGCTGGATGGGAATCTGCTTAGGCATGAAATGTGAGGAAAGCAGCAGAGCTTCTGTACCTATTACAGAAGCTGGAAGTATCTTCTCTTTCTTGGTAATTCTTCTCTTTGGTACTGTGGATTACCTTTTGTATTCAACTTTCTGGTCAATTTGAGGTTTTAAGGAGCTTTTCCTGGAAATGCATTCTGAGATTGAGGATCTCTGTAGGTTCTTTGAAGTACTTACTGTGACTTAGGAACAGGAGACAGAATTAGACAAAGGAGTTTGGGTCTTTTTTCCCTTGTAGTTTGTTGCCTACTTTTTCCTAGTATTTATAGGAAATTTATATTTATTGATATTTTGTCAGACTCTTGTTCCTCCTTTGTTTGACAAGTTTCTTGGCAGTCAAAACATTATTTTGCACAAGATGGCAGCAAAAATCAAAAAATACATGTGTCCATTTCTTTTGGAAGCTGGTTTCTTTCTGAAAGAAGATTAAAAGCTAGAACAAATCATTGAGAGTAGCTATAAAATGAAACAGAATATAACTATTTATTTATAATTTGTGGTCATCACGTGCAAACAAATCCTGCTATTATAATCGCTTACTTTGAGGTGCTAAATAGTGGTCAAAGTTTTACTCCTTGTCACTATCCTCTGCCCTTGATACTCTGTATTGAAGTAGAGAAAGCTTTATTGTACCCAACTTTTGGCAAATTTCTGCTGTCACCATCACACCAGAACTTAATACGTGAGAAATAATCTTCATTTTGCCAGAAGAAAACTGTTCAACAACAATCAGGACATTTCTTTTGTGGCCAATCCTCTCTGGCCTTGCCTGATCTTCTCCTGTGAGACTCAGCTGTATCTTCTATGAGTTTAAAATCTGAGGTCTTGCAAGGTTCTGCCTCTTGAGGTCTCACAGGCAATCATTGCAATTATATTACTTTCTGTCCAGCCAGCCTTTGCTCTATGAATGAATCACTCATGAGCAGGATGCTGTTATATAATGTCAGCTTTAGAGTTTAAGAAGATGAAGACTCTAATTTTCATTGCATGGTATCCACAGTGGGCAAAGGAATGTGCTGGAAATAAAAGTGTTAGTGTTGATGATTTATGAGGAAAGAAAAAAGTAGGATGCTTGTGTTTGATCTGTTGCAAAATACAGATGGAGAGAAAATAGAAGTGTAAATTGGTCAGAGTGAAGGAAACCAAAACTATCTAGTGAATAGGTGATCAACACAATACAGCTTCTTTGGTGAAACACAGACAGCTGAGGCAAAGGATTTAGTTCACTCTGTACCAGGTAGGGACAACCCACATATTCCTGTGGACCAGGACGTAGCTCTACAGCAGAGCTCTAGATTTTTTCACCAAGAAATAGTAGCTGTGGGGTGACTCCAGCAGGAACTCCACTGTCAAATGCTGCCTCTTAAATGCATTGATGCAGTGAACATCTTAGTGCGCTCTTTTCTTCATCAGTATCGATGATGAATTAGGGTGGGCCGCAGACTGTGGCTTTCCTGAATAATCAAGGTTAGAGCCATCCTGTACTACTGCTGTAATATGACCAGGATTGATTTTTCTTTCTATCCAGCCACTTTAGTTTAGCTCTATTTTCTCTTCTTCTTCTTCCTAATAAATATACAGGATGAATCTATGCCAGATACTACAGTTAATTGCATTCACTTCTTAACTAAACATGGCAAACTACAGCATGCAGTCTAAATTACATGTCCATTTATTAACATCTTACAAATTTTGCATGAAGAAATGTAGATAAATTCCAATATTAGGTGTAAATTGAAACTACTGGGGTGTAATGGCATGTGGTGTAGAAAAATTCTTTTGCCTTCTCCTCTTGCAAGCAAAGAAGTAATATATAATTGCATGCTTTTGTAACAAGATATGTTTTGCTAGTAAAGAGGTTTTTTGGCAACTGAATAAAGTGACAAGTAGACTGAATTTTCTAGGTTAGAATAAATGTCCAGACATCTGTATCTCTGCACCTCACTGCAGGATTATGCACTCGTTACCAGCCCCTTTCTCTTCCCCCCAGCTATTTTAATCCTTCTGTCTACTGCCTGTGGTACTGACTAGAGGTGATTATAGGCTGGGATAGACATACTACACAGTTTCTGAGAGATTCTTTATTGCATGCTGAGTATGTCTGATGTTTCAGGTTTGCTAAGTGTACACAGATCAAAGGTGAACTTAGTACTGAACTTACTACCATGTATGATTTATCTGAGGAATACCTGTGTTTTTAGAAGTCTCATAGCTTATGCTGTTGGATGTCTGAAAAAAACAAGCATCACAAAACACCAGGAAAGTTATATCCTTGTGTTTTGTTTAACTTGGGATGGAGCATAGGATTTTAATGTCTTCTGAGGGATAGTTGATGATAATGCCTTTGGTTCTTCAGGATCTGTTTGTCATCTGGTTCTGGTGCAAATAAATGTGTTATCCATTCCCGCCATTACAACTTCACAGGAATTTTTTCATATCTATATTATACAAGAAATTACATACTTGACAATGAACTGTTTATTTGCAATTTGTTCTCTGTCTTCTGCCAATGAGAGAATAATGGGACTATACATGTTCATTTTTCAGAGAAACATGGAATGGTTTGGGTTGGGGACCTTAAGGATCATCAAGTTTCAGATTTTAATAAAGTGATTATAGTTTGGACAAGGTTTTCTACTCCAATGTTTGAGGATTTTTGCATTTTTCATTATGAAAACTTCAGTATCAAGAACTGTAAGAGAAAATTTCACAGCATTTATACAGCAATCGAATTAAAAGGAAAACTCCTATTTTGCATATAGTTAAAAAACTCTTCGTAGATAATGCCGCGCTTGCAGAACTGTCAGAATTTGGGAATCATTAGTATTGTCTAATTTAAATGCCTTTTTTATGCTTTTTTTTCATAGTTAGAAGTGGCCAACATTGACTCTAAAGTTGAAACAATGGCCTTTTCTTTAAGAATACATGGTGAGGCTTATTGTGGGTTTTTTTCCGTCCCCTGGGATGGAGTGGGGCAGGTTTTGTTTTTTAGAGTTGAACTCAGTTCTCTAGAGTGTTATTAATTTGCTCACATAAAATGATGCTTTGGAAATCATTAATGTGTTTTCTTGTAAGATTCAAAAGGAAGTTTACTTTCTTATGGCAACTGCTGACTTCTTTGCTTTGAAGTGCTTTATTGATACTTGAACTGTATATGATCGATACTGTGACATTTCTGTGGGTCTGGTTCTGGATCATTAAAGCTGGGAAAAGCTTTGTTGTTAATTGCAGTGAGCATCAAAAGATCCATGCTGGATCATGCTTATAGTATTAATCTCCACCATAACAAGGCTACAGCATAAGATCAAAAAGTATTTGTTTCATTTCTGATAATTTTTATAGTTCTCAACTTCTTAGCTTGTTTCCGCCTCCCACAGTATTTAAAGCCTTCATGATTTCTGCTGATCTGGATTTGTAAAGTAATTATTAAAAGCCTTTGATCTTTATAAGATATCTGAAACATTTCTACTAATTAATTATTGATTCCCCAAGCGATTCAATCCTACCGATTTGTAATAAATATTTAAGATTTCTATGAAATAAAGAGGGTTGACTTGTTGTTTTTGTTTGCGGGGCATTTTTTTGTTTGTTTGTTAATTTTACCTTCATGATTTTGTAATTTGAAGCAAGAAGACTTTTAATACTACTCAAGACATTTTTATCTAAGTGTATTTTAATGTGTACTATATATATTTGTCTTAGTGTTGATAGCTCGTCCTTGAAATTAGCAAAACCTATCCGTTGTTCTGTGTCTGAAAGAATCACAGAATCACAGAATATGCTAGGTTGAAAAGGACCCACAAGGATCCTTGAACTCAGCTCCTCACCCTGCACAGGACCATCCCCAAGAGTCACACCATGTGTCCGAGGGTATTGTCCAAACTGTTCTTGAGCTCTGTCAGGCTGGTGCAGTGACCTCTTCCCTGAGGAGCCTGTTCAGTGCCCAACCATCCTCTGAGTGAAGAACCTTTTTCTTATATCCAGCCTAAATCTCCCCTGACTCAGCTTCAGGCCATTCCCTTGAGTCCTGTCACTGCTCACCACAGAGAAGAGATCAGTGCCTGCCCCTCCTCTTCCCCTCAAAAGGAACCTGTAGACTGCAGCGAGGTCTCCCCTCAGTCTCCTCCAGGCTGAACAGACCAAGTGACCTCAGCTGCTCCTCGTGTGGCTCCCCCTCAAGGCCCTGTTAAGCCAATCTGCACATCAGTAACTTCACACACTCAGAATCCTAAAATAGAGGGTGCATTGTCTTGGGGTAGATTATGAAGGCTGATGAGTGTCTTTATACCATGTGTTGGGAGACTTGGAACTTAAGAACCTTAGGAAGTAAATTTAAAAAATTCCGAGTTTGGTTGGAGCCCAGATCTAGAGCTGGTGGGAAACAATAAATACATCAAATCTCTGTTTACTCCATGGAGTTTCAGTGCTGAAGTCAGACCATTCTTCAGCAAAAGTCATGATTCTGTCTAAATTTCGGAAAGTAGAATCTTATCTAGAAAATAATCCACTAACATTTTTCAGCACTCTCTGAACGGACCGATAAGAGCTAATCAATCAATTTTCAAAGCCTGACTGCTGTAGGAGGATAATGTAGTGACAGTGTGCTACTGCCTTCTTCTCAGATTATTTCCCGACAGCTGAAAAAAAAAAGATATGGAAAATATGGCTTTGTTATCTCAATTTTTTTTTAAATAATGCAGAGATAACTTAGCTTGTGAGAAAATAAGTTTTAGCCAGGTCACTAGCACACTGCTGAGAGTTCTCTTTCCGCTCACTTTGAGTCAGTTTGGGATCTTTTACCAGTCACAGAGAGGATCTGCAGCAATTGCTTATTGGTGGTTCAACAAGACAGAGAGCTAGATAGCTAAGATTAATTGGTTAGGAGGCTGAGTATTAATATACTCACCACATCCAATAAAGGAATTCTGCCAATCCAGCACTTGCCTCTCAAGTGCGGGAAGTATAGGCCCTTTTGTATTGGCTAATTCTTCACGCTGTTGAGTTGCTGTCTTATTCTCTGCTTTTATTTGTTTCTCCCCTTGAAGATTTTACCCGTTTATCTCAGTATTTTCCTCATAAATTGCTGAGTTCCTTGCTGTCCCATCTCTGCACTTCTGAAAATTCCTTCATAAGAATTTTTTTCTAGCTCACTTCTAAGTCACTTTTTGAATTCAAAGGTTTGAGACTTTGAATTTGTCGGCGGCTCATTTGCCCTTTCAAAGCTTCTTGACAAAATCAAATACGTCAACCAGGTAGGCTTTTTTGGACAAAATATGAAATATTTTGCCCTCTTCGACTACTATATGGGGCCACCTAAACATTGTCTATGCTCTTATGGTTGTGAGCTGAATCTTCTGGCATGTTGTTTCGGCTTTTGGAAAACAATATACAGGCATAATTTAAACTTGGATAAAAAATCATCTTTATTTCAGACAGTTGAGGCATTTTTCAGTGTAATTTTCTTCCATACCACCATCAAGCACAATCCTGTATTTTCATGGCATCTTATCACAAAGCTGTTCTTTGTCCTCTGCTATATCATCTTTGACAGGCTAGGCAAGATGCTGCTTTTAGCATTATGGCATTCTAATGTTATTAGTGCTTCTCTTTAAAAATCAAAGCTATCCTTTCCTTGAGAGAGAACTTAAATTTATGAAACTAAGCTCAAAAATGATGTCTAAATGATATCTCCTCAGTATGACAGAATATCAAATGTTACATTTCGCTTATGTCAGACTCAAATGCTTGCTAAGTCTTGAAGTCCTACATGGTTTATGGTGGGATCTTATCTCTAATCCAGCTCACTAAGTCACTTTTGTTTGAGGTCTTTTACTATGCACAATGAAAACAGGAGAAACACAGCTAAAGAGCTTTATATCCTTTCATGTGAGTATTTTTCTTCCTGAATCTTTGAGCCAGTCACTATCTCAACAAGTCCACTTCTTTTTTAATTTTATTATCTGAAGTGACTTCAGCTCGCTAACTTTCTTTCATCTTAACAACAGTATTCTTGTCAGATTTAAGCCTTGGCCACAAAGCTGTACTGTGTCAGCTGAAGCCCTGTGCATGGAGTCGCGGTATCAGAGTCCACCTAGGAGGAACTGATTGTGTGAGACAAGGCAGAGAATCTGAGCAGTGTCTGATGTTGCAGAGACACGGCGCTATCCCATGTAAATTCAATATTCTTTTTGCTGGGTTTTATAGTGTTATTGGTACAACTTTTAGATGAAGATGTTTTGGTGAGTTGTGAGAAAATTGCTTCTAAGGGTTGAAACCCTTCTGAGCAAATAGACTTGTATACTAAGCACGTAACCTGCATCTGAGATTTTGGACACAGGCCTGCAGTATTTCTCTTTATTGTAACAAACATTGTAGCACTGTGATAATTTATTCAATGATTCATGTTCTTTTTTAACAATAACTTTCTAATTTTTTACTGCTGTCTTGTGAAGTTACAGTGTGATTAACATTTGTTTCTGGGATGGTATTGAATACATTTGCTGTATAATTATTTGTATATACTCTCTTTTGATCTATACTTTCCATAAAGACATATCCATAATTAATGTCACAGGTCTTTATTTATTTCCAGAGATAAAGAAAGTATTAATTCCCATAGCTCATTTGGACCTGCAGGGGAATAGCAATTTTTAGATCTAAATAAGCTATTCAGAATTCCCCTTTGGTATTATTAATTTTGTTTTTTCAGAGCAACTGCTTGAATGTGTACCAAATGAACATATTTAGCACTAAAATTAACTACATTCAGATAACTCATCTGTTTAAAAAAGCCCTGAGAAACACATGCACATAGATCTTTGCAACTCTGAATGTAAGCAAAACCAAGGGAAATACAATCACAGAGTATAATATTGTAATAAAACATTAGAACACGTAAAAACTTCAGTCACCAAGTTATTGGCTTCATATGGACTCATAATTAATTCATAGTCTGCTTCAAATGTGGCTGGGAGAAAGGACATAAACCAAGAATGTGAGGTTTTGTTGTTTTCCCCTCTGTGACTTCTTTTCTGCCAGATTCCAAATGAAATGAAACCAAGGCTGGCATTACACACAATTTAATTCAGATGAAACTTCAGACACAAAAGTCATTAAGCATACATTGCCTAAATAAAAAATGAGATGTTTGTAAGCTGCCTTGACATGGTCTGCAAAGTTTAGTACATAAAAAGCAGCCCAGTGAATAATCAAATGCTACTGAAGTAAATAAAAAGAAAGCAAAGCTCCTCCGCCCCTTTATTACTCCTTTATTCTCTTACAGTTACTGTGCAGATACAATACTCCGGATAGAATAGACAGTTATAAACCCGGATGATAAGCAGAATAATTTCCTATATCACTAAATCACTGCAATACAATTTGAAAAAAAATGAGAAGCAAAAATTTACTATTTTAGAAGTGTTTACACCATTTCAATTTTTCGTCCAGCAAATGAAGATCTGTGACTCTTGTGTCTTCCCTGCAGATGCTAGTAGTGATCGTAACTTCTTAGAGGTTAAATCTCTTCATTATGTCCAAGGTGTCCGAACTATGATACTGAGAAAGTAACACTGACTGTTTTGGATGTTTTCCTGTTTAGGCATTAGTAGCACCTTCTAATTGGCATCAGAGACCATGTTCAAAGCATATAAAGGGCAACTTACAGAGCAAGACAACTGTCAGTGCGTTTCAATTTGCTATACTTCAGCCTGAATATATACTGAAAATTATTAGACATATATAAATCATAAATCTGTAGAACTACTGATATGACTGTGACTACTGATACTATGACTCTGCTCATCGTGTTGGAGTGAATTTCAACTGTTCTTACTCAGCTGTAATTTTGTGCTCAGATCCCACAGTGTGGATGTGAGGCTAATGATTGAAATAAACATCTAGTTATTATATTGTAGCCCCCCAAAACTCACTGCAGCTGTGCAAATTCCTAAAAATTAGTTTAACTGATACTGTAATGAGATCCATTGCAGTGGCTGAGGGTAGTTGCAATAACAGACACGATTCTGCCTGACTTTCCTCATCTACAAGTAACCCACAAAGAATGTTAATAAAACAAATGGCTAGTGAACAGACCTTCTCTTAGAAAGTTTTCACTGGCAGAAATGACTCAGTCATGATATCCCTTCTGTCTCGAAGAAGTTGATGTGCGCCAGAAATCACTCAGCGTGAATGGAATAAAATATAATATAAAAAAAAAGAATAAAATGTCTTTAAGTAGAAGACAAATCCAACTATTTGTGTAGATCTTTAGGGTGCCGTTATTATTGTTATGTATAAGATGTTTGAATGCTGAGAATATAAGGTACAGAATGATATTTTGAATAGCATAGAATACAGGAGATGCTGTACTAAAATCTGGTTTTATTTTCAACTACTTGTATTTTTGTTTTGGCCACTTAAAAACTAGACAAAAGCAGGCTTCTCAATACATAAATGGTAAAAAGTCTTTAAATGGAACTTCATTAAGGAAATCTTTAAAAAGAATTCATGTTGTTGCTGTTAAACCTTTATAATTTTCATCTTCTACATTTAAAGAGAGAATCTTTTGTCTGTATTTTCTGTTTCATATGAGAAGTTCTGTGTACTATGCAGAAAAAATAATATGCATATCAGACCAAGAATTAGAAAAAAATAGAAATGTAGAGTCATAGAGTACTCTGAGTTAGAAGGGACCCATCAGTATCATCGAGTCCAGCTCCTGGCCCTGCGCAGGACATCCCAACAATCACACCATGTGCCTGAGGGCATTGTTCAAACACTTCTGGAAATCCAATCTTCCTGTAATCCAGTCTTAATCGATTTGAATTAAATTGAACTAAAATCTACTGATTTTATTTCATCCTATGTTTTTAGTCTCAACTTGAACCTTTTTTCCAAAAGTTGGCATGTTCTCTTGTTCACTTATATGTGGTAAGTCTTTCATTTGTACCACCTCAAAAACCATATAAAACCAGTATAAACCATAAATCTGAAATTGAAAACAGCAATGGCTAAAGAGGTAATATAATAAAGAATTTTTGTATAAGACTTATGTTTAGTTATAATGAGGAGTCCTGAATTAAAGCCTAACCATGAAAAAAATTGATAATCACATGACAAAACTTCGGTTATCAGTTCTTTCTGTAATGATAAATTAGATGTATGAAGACTGTACTGAGATACAGTGTCTCTACTTCCTTGCAAAAATTATGAACCTGACTTTGTCTTCTCTCTCTCTCTTTCTCTTTTATGTATTTTTTTTTTCTGAGTGAAGCAATGTTACCAAAAGGTGGCAAGTGAAATAATCTTGTTTAAGTGGACAAATGGGATAGTAGTACTTTTTTTCCCTGGAAATAGTACACTAGTTATTTTGTTACTCAAAAACACCATGTAAGTTACATGAAATCATCTTTTTAAAGAAAGCTATTATATATCTGAAATATAAGGTATATATTATAGGTACATTTAACTTCCATAGATCCACATCTTACTGCAAAAATGAGGACAAAAATCTTTGTGTTTGGTTTTGTGTTTGTTTTATAAATAACTAAGAAGGCTGCAGCTTTAGGTCTGAGACAGAATGATTAGGCTGCTGAATTTACTCACAAAGGCATTGTTTCATCCTACAGGTATTGCTAACAGTGTTCTTAGATCATTGTCAGTTGTTAGAGAAATTATCCTTTATTTGTCTGCTACTTCTCTGATTTACATTAGTTCTTCTGGGAATGTTTTTGGGGGGAGAAAAAAAGTGATGCATAGACTTATCCAGCTTCAGAATTGGAAAGATTAACACTGGAGAGAGGCAGAAAATTTAAAAATGTAAGAAGCGAAAGTTTACATTCACACACTGAAATATATATTGTATGTAGACACAGAAAATCTTGGATATTGAAAAGGTTTATCAAAGTCAATGAGAATAGCCAAATATTGTAACCCTAAGCATGTACATAAATCTTTGCTGGATCCAGGGCTTTGTTAGTAAGTTTTGTTTCATGATGAAATGATATATTTGAACAAAATAAACCACAAGACTTTGATAATCAATCAATTTCAAAATTAGTTGAAAACAAAAGGGAGTAATCTCTTTTTTACTGTTTTAAAAAACTTAAACCTGGTTGGTTTATTTTTCCTTGAAAATGTAATGTTTACTGGAAAAAATCACTTATTTTTCCTTACTTCCTGCTCCCCTCTTTACCTAAATTAGTGAAAAATATATTCTTAAGATGATGCCTTTTTTTCCTAGGGCACTTTTAAATGAAGGTTATGTGTTTCTCTTTTAAAATCTATGAATAATATAATTTCAATTAGACTTTAAAGGTTTCAAACAATGGCATAAATTCTAATACTATCTGCACATATACAAGTTTAACTGTATCATTTTTAGTAGTTCTCAGTACTACAGTTAGGAAAACATGTAGGGATGGAGTTAAATGTCAGCAAATTAAGGACCTAGGGACCAATATTTTATCTTTACTCTCTTGTAGCAGATTATTTCCCTTTCAGTGGGGCAAGAAAATTTGATGGAAGATTTAGTAAACAGAAAACATCACATTAATTTTATAAAATGTGCCCTAGGAACATGTCAGGTGTTTTCAAATTTAGGCAACTCTTGTCCTTTTGTCTTCATTTGCAACCCGGTAACTATCCATCTGGGTGTTTGACAGAAACAGATTACAAACAAGAAGTTGGAAGCATGTTCTTCCTCTGTCTGACATATACACATCTTTTTAATGGCTGACTGAAGACTTTTCTCCTCTGGATGTGAATATGTGCTTTGGCCAACCTGATATTTCTAATCCTCTCCTGGTAAAACATGTCTGTGTCAGTTTTGTAATCTTCCATTGGTCTGCATTTACAAAAACTTCCTTGAGACAGCATCTTTTGTTAGGAGTTTTCATTTTCTGCTCCCAGGTTGCACAGTTGAGAGTAGTTTTCTGTGATTCTACCTACTCCTACAATGTGCTTAAATCAAGGGGATCTTAGTTCACATTCACTACTTCTTCCATGAAATAATACTCTATATTTGCACATTCACTTTCTGCATCATAGATCCTGGCCTTTTCCATGCATGCCCAGTGCCAGAAGGAAAAGGTGCTATAAGAAGACAGTGTGTTACACAGGCATGCAGACTTGTAGGTTGATGGACTTCAGATATTTGCTGATTAGAAAAGGTCTGTATTGGTGGGAGAGGGAAGCCAGAAACTGATGGCTGGCACCTGGTTGACACAAATCCTGAAGAAAATTTCAACATTTATTTTAAGATTGCATAGACAAACCTTGCTGTGCGAACCATGTTAGTCTGAAAGATATTTCAAAATGGGGCAGGCTGATTGTGGGCGATGCTTGACTCAGCCCAGGAAGGAAGGTATAGAAGCTGAAATGTCAGCTCATCTTCAGGCTGTAGATTGCTTGTATCTCTGTTAATTATGTTAACTGCTGAATGGTAATTAATTTAAATGGTAAAGCTGTGATCAATTTTTGGCCGATGTTTAGGTAAGATGAGGGATAGCTGGAACTGGGCTCCCCTGTCTCTGAGTTAATGAACCCTCTAAGGGGAAATGTTAAGCTTGTTCAGATAATGACGAAAAGCAGTAGCTGAGTGATGATGAAACCATAGCTAGCCAGGCAGTCTGCGCTGTAGCTTTGCTCAGCAGGGACAGAAGGAAGAACTCCTTGAAGAACAGGAGAACTCAGGGAGTATACACGGTGCTACACGTCGGAAGAGCAGTTGGCAGATTTGCTAGAGGGAGATATCTGAAGGCTTGCTTTGTGCCTGCCTCTCAAGGCTGTGCAAAAAAGGTGTAAACAGACTTAGAAAGACCTTTATAAAGGGATGAAGCCTTACCATGCCCAGGTGAGAACAAAGGTCAACAAAATGGGCAGTTTGCACTGGAAGCATGTATTGGTGAAGGTCCAGAACAACTCAGATCAACCTATCCTTGTTGTCTTAATATGATCAGATATGTCCCATGTATTAGTAGCTAACCCAGTCAGTGTAGAGCTCGGTAAGAGCATAACAATCCTAAGCATAGCTTCTAAAGAGAAATTAAATTAATAAGAAGTTCCAAAACCTAATAAATTTTTAGCTCAGTAAGCAGTTAAAAGTCCCCCCCAGCAGAATGAAGGCTGCTAGATTTATTGTACAAAGTGCAGTAGATACTTTGCTGGGCAGCCAAATGCTGTGTCAGTGGCAAGGGCTTCAAGTAAGATGTTACAAAACAGAGATTGGACAAAATGTGGCAGCTGAGGTTCACTTTGAACTACTTTAAGGTAAGTAATATAAGGAATGCATACAGATTGACACACTATCAAATTTTGAATTGAGATTTACAATTAAGAAAAAATATCTTAGAGTGATTTTCAACAGTTATCTGAAATCATTGTCTTAAAATGCAGCAGCAAGCAAAATGGTCAGCAAGATACTGAGTATCAAGGAAGACATGAAGATCAAGACAGAATTGAAGTTCTGTAAAGGGTCAAGAACATTTAGAAAAAGGCAATGAGGAAGGATAGGGACCTCTCAGTTTAGAGAAAGCTTAGGAGGAAGTTGAATTTGGAAATGTTATTCTCTAAGAC
Source organism: Ifrita kowaldi (assembly GCA_013398055.1). Classification (NCBI taxonomy): domain Eukaryota; kingdom Metazoa; phylum Chordata; class Aves; order Passeriformes; family Cinclosomatidae; genus Ifrita; species Ifrita kowaldi. Next base: position 1,013,654 of record VZRS01014440.1, read on the forward strand.
CCACAATACAAGAATTAGAGGGCACTTAAACTAGAAAAGGTTGATTTGAACAGGTAGAAGAAAGCAATTCATTATACATGAGGCAGTGAGCTTCTGAATGTCGCTACCACAGAAGGCTGTAGAAGCAGAAGGTATCATCCGTTAAAAAAAAAATTAAGCAGATTTATAGAAAATAGTTATTCTAATGGAAAATAAGAGATTAGATAAGGGTGCACCCTCTAGTATTATAAATATAGTAGTTGCAGGTTCTGGGAAAGCAGAGAGTGGAAGCAGACACAAAAAAGTTTTCAGGCTTGTCTCCTCCCCTGAAATCTCCTGTTGCTGTTGTCTGAGACAGAATACTGTGCTAGGTGCACAAATTCCCTAAACCTGGGGAGTACTTATTGTGTTCCGATATGGGTGAACTTAGCTGGACTTGCTGGAATAACCATAAATACAGATGACTGTTCGTGAGAGAAAAGTGAAGTTCTATCATCTGTTTTAAGGCATTTTAGGACATGACCTGATCCACGTGTGAATGAATGCTCCAGAATAACTCCTCAGTGCTGAAAATAAGTCTTACCAGAATGCCTTTTTGATCTGTGGTCTTCAAAAATCATGGTATCCTAGTTTTGGATGATGAAAGTCAACTTTATCTTGTATGCTTTCTGTGTTGAAATGAATACATGAGGGCAATGCAGAGGGTATATAAGAGATACATCACTTAGACAAAATATATCTAGATATAGACAAATAAAGATGTAAAGATGACAATGACAAAACACTTTTTAGTAATACTGAATAGAGACCCTGTAGAGATACATTTGAAATTTCTGTGGTATGTCAGTAAATTTTCTAAGTTTGTTCATCTGTTTTATAATTTTCATTTCTTGTGATTTTCCACACTTGTACATCATAATAGGTAAGACTAATACTTCCCTTTTCTGTTGCCATTGTGAAAGAATATCCCTCTGATTCAAATAATCTGGGAAAGAGTTAATTCTAATTCTTTGACTGTACAGCAAGTATTTTTCAGGTCACTTTGAGAGTAATGGTATCTTTTCAGCACTACAATAGTGATACAATAAAAACAGCTTAATTGCCACAGATGAGGCAATGCAGAGTCTTTATCTATATAAACTATAGTAAAATTTTCACACAAATATTTATATTTTTACATTTATGTCCATCTCTCTCTGGCTGAGCATATCTTAGTTATTTCATCCATGCATGGAAATTACTGCCTTACAGCTGTATAAACACTGAAAATCAGGTTGACTAATTGACTAATCTCTTCCTGTGTTTGTTTATGTTAATAGGTTTACTCACTTATGCTCTCCTAATGTGGGCTGGAAAAGACTGACTTTGTGATTTTTAGCACTCTTGAGTGTAGTCAGTTTTTCTAGAAAAGTCCTAGATAAAGTTTATAATGCTTCATTGTATTGGTGAGAGATAGTTTTGATAGAATAATTTGAACAAAAGAATCCATTTCCGTACATAAAAAAAAATTTGCTAGCTTAAGTGAGACATGTCAAAATGTGCATTTCTGTGGAGAGAGAAACTTAAAATACAGCAGCAAAGTTGCACAACATTTCTGTACCCTGACAAAAATATGAGCAAGTGATTCCTATCTGCTATCTATAATGAGTTCAATGAACTTTCTCTGTAGCTGATAATGAGATCCTGCTGATAGGAGTTGTTAGTCAAAATGATGTTGGTGACTGAGCTACGTAAGGTCGTTGAGAATAGTAGGATCAGTGTTTCTTCTTTCTTGTGAGGAGCAGGTTGAATGGTCAGAGCTCTGTGGCTGCTGGGAGGTGGTCACTGACTCCTGGGGAAGCATCTGACTTCTGCAGGTGGACCCCATGAGGCATCAGTACAAGATCAAAAGATAGAGTTGTATTTGGATTTAGACTGTAAATTTACCTTGTCTTTTCTGTTCCTAAGCATCATAAAACTGTGTTGTAGTCTCATGGAAAAATCTGCTTTCTTTGTTTGTTTCTCCAGCTCTCTAGAGAGGAGCTGTGCTGCCTATTACCAGCCTTGAAGACTGTGTTCAGGATCTGCACAGCCCAGTGGGGATGGCATGAAGATATTTCTTGCTGCTGGATATATCTAGGTAAAAAAAACACGCAAAAAACCCCAAAACCAACCCAAAAAACCTAGTTAGAGCCTGCATTTGTGAATTAGTGCTGTAATGATAAGGCTAGAGCATGAGGCTTCTGAGTAGTAAAATATTAATGATCAAAATGTCAGTGTCTTTGGCATCCAGAATGTGCCATCAAATAAAGTGCAGGACAAAACATAGTGCCAAGGATTCTGTGAGGAGCAAGTAAAACATCCTTGTAGAATGTATCTCTGGGAACACTGGGATTTTGCTCAGTAGAATAAAAGCTTAGCCAGACTGCTTGACTGTTTTTCTTCATATGGGCCTTGGACAGAAATGAGGAAGGGAAAAACAATTTGACAGATGAATCTGCTCAACTGATCAGGGAGAAAGCCTTAAGGAAGACAACTGAGGAAACTTATTGGAAAGCTGCATGTAGAAACTGAATAGATGAAACAAACCCTAAAACCTCCAGAGAGGCATTCACTGTTCATATAAAATTTTTAGTTTTTGAAATGAGGAAATATTTTTAAATATCTCTCTTTTTTAATTTCAGGAAACTTATGCAAATGAAAAACTCCTCCTGAACTTTGTACCTATTGCATACATTATGTTGGATGTCTTGGGATGAAAGAGAAAACTTTTTTCAGATGATCTCCTCACGGTGTCTGAGCACAGCTTTGGCATAATTGGCAGTCTGCCTCTGTGTGGTCCCTTCCTGATGGAGGCAAGGAAAAAGAGATGGTGGCATGACTGAACAACAATCATGCTGCTGTGGAAGACTGCTCAGATGAGGTGGGTGCAGGAAATTGGCTCGTGTAGCTCAGGGAAGAAAGCAAGGAGTGACCACAGCTATTTTAGAGAAAGCTGATTTTAGGTCAGCATGAGGAGAACTGGAGGGTGAACTTTGGTTTAGATCAGCTGACTGTACCTGTTAAGTGGATCAACTGGCTGAGTAATTGAATATTTTATTTTATTTTCTTCCTAAGTTAATGAAGAATGTGTGTTTTCCTGAGCTAGCCTGACTAGCATGGAGGAAGGGTGTAAGTTGCTAATAGAGTATAAAAACTGACAGGCAACAGAATGGGCTTAGACAGAAACAGGCTTAAGATGGATTCAATATAAATATTCCCTCCTGGTGTGTGGGGATACCTAGTGCCATCATAACAAACATATAAGGACCAGTAATAGAAATGATATTTGCATTGTGATCCTGCTGTATGTTGAATTGCTATGTTCTGCTTGTATTGTGATTTTACTGCTCTGTCATATCCCTCTGCTAAATCAAAATCCAGTGTGGCATGAAATATCTTCAAATAAGTAAGTTTAGCATTAAAAATTAAACCCTTCTCATGTGAAATGTCTAAAAGAAGCTGCTCAGAGAGTAATGAATTCTGACAGAGCATACAGGATAAAAAGGGATTTTATTTTCAAAGTCTATTTTTCAGCTTCTGTAGACACATATCAGACAGGAGAAGGAAGGGAGGCGGAGTTAGTGAAATTGCCAGTGTGTTATGTCCAGCTGTTATTTCTTGATGTCACTTTGTGTTGAAGTTAATCTTACACAAAGAGTGTTTTTTATTCAAGTAAGAGAATAGTTCTCTGAAAATATACCAGGTTTCTGATAATTGATGATCAGCTACTTTATATATAAACATGTTTAGTTTGCCACTAGGTGCCCCCACAACCATAGGAATGTTAATTGTAAAAAACTGATACAATAAAATGTTTTGAAGAAAGTGGAGGCAGTTAGAAGTCTTTCTGACAAGCATTATTTATGCTTTACCCTATAACAAAGATCTGATAATATTATAAAATGGTTGGGTTTTACATGTTATATGCCTTTAAAGTGCTTTTAAAATCCAGTTAAACTAAGTGTTCGTTCCCTACCCCCAGTTCTGCATCTTAAAATGGTCAATTATCACCATATTTCTATTTTTTTTTTCCAAATGAAAATGGAGTAGTGCGTGTAAATGGTTTGCAATTAATTTTGCATGTCAGCCATAGCTCTTCATGGGATCAATTACCAAAAAGAATTATTCTTCTAAAATGGAAATTTCTATCTGAATATTTATTCAAGGTAATATTTGTAATTTTTTGGCTGGGACAGGATAGCTGAAGACCAGGGATATTAAAGTTTTGGCTTCTATGCAGCTAGATGTACTTGTGACAGCTTAGAAGGGTTCAAGTCACTACTGACTGTGCGTTTAGATCTCTCATGTTGACTCACTAGAAATGCTTGTTACATTTTATATTTTGCTGAGTGGTGGTCTATGTTATAGTGTAGCAGAAAAAGGATTTAGAGAGGGAAAAATTATTTGGATTTGTCACTGTGTTTGCATTTTGTCATGCCTCTTATTAGCTGGATATATAAAAAATATATATATAATCAATATTTTGTCATCGTATTTTCTTAATACAGGAGGGAATAATAAAATTTCACAGGCCCATGAGGTGAGAGATTTCAGGAGAAGGATATAAACATTTGATTTTGGGCAAGCATCACTTGTAGACTTCATCTGTGAAGGCTAGAAATCATAGTAATTGCAAAATAAACATTTCTATTCCCAGAGACAGAGAATCGACTCTTGTTCCATGTAGCCCATCAATCAAGAGCACTGCTTAAGAAAACAGCTCCTTAACTATTCTTTGTGCTTGAAAATGCGAATGGTTAAGATGGTTGCTGCACTTTGATTTGTATACCTTAGATTTTCGCTTCACGGCGGCTTAAATAAAAACCAACTCTCCCTTGGTGCTCTATACAAGCACTATGTCACCTAGGGAGTTAATTTGACAGCAGAACACCTGGAATAATACATCTGTAATACTTTCTTGTGTTATTAGTACATTTCTTTCCAGAATGATGTGGTTTTGACACTCTCAAAATTGTACTTTGATCTTTCATTCTCCTTGTCTCCAATCCCACTAAGCAGCTCCATCCTTCTTCCATCATCTTGAGATCCTGCTGTAACCATCCCTGTTGGGCCGCTCTGAGGTGGGGGAATTGTATCAGGTGATGGGCTGTGGTGGTGGCAGGAGGAAGGGCTGTGGCTGACACCAGTGCCAGGGAGAGAAGTGAACTGCAGAAGATGGTATTGGGGTGATGTGGTGGGGCTTGCAGGTTCGGTAATACAGGTTTTTCAGTGGCTGAACTGTCCCTGGCTTCTCGCTGGTTTCAGGGAATGGAAAATGGTCATGGGGTGAGAAGTCCAGCCTGGCTGGCTGCATGGAATAGGCATTATGCCACTGCCTTTGATCCATTTAGGGATGAGTTTGTTCTGAGTGCCTGTCTATAAGGAGCAGGGGAAGTAGCAAGTGGAGCTTCCAGAGCTGAGCTGAACCCCCTCACTAATGTAGGCAGACTTGTGTTGAAACCTCTCAGTTTGGTTTGCTGATCAGCTCCTTTATTACTTCTACTTTGGAATTTCTTTTTTTTAAGTAGAAAATTCAAATTATTAACTCTGTTCCAAGGCCAGAAATTGTGAATGCCCTACCCCAGGAAGTGTTTAAGGCCAAGTGGATGGAGTTATGAGCAACATGGTCTAGTGAAATGTGTCCCTGCTCATGGCAGGGGGTTTGGAAATAGGTGATCTTTAAGGTTTCTTCCAGCTCAGGCTAGTCTATAATTCTGTGACATTGGATGCTCTTTTCCTCCTTCAAGAAACATTTCTGTAGACTTTCTCTTGACCATTCAATGTTGCTTCTCCTTTTCCAAGTTCTGGAAAATTGGAAGGAAATTTTTAAAACTAAGATTTAAAATAATAGCTATTTGGTTGAAAATGTGTTGTCCAGAATATGAACTTAAAATTCATAAAAGTTAAAACTGATATAATTTTCCTGAATGTACTTATGCATTCTTTAAAGATGTTATATTTATTTCATTGGGCAGGGGAGGAGGAAAGCAGCTTCTTTTTGTGTTAGGACTGTGACAGTCAGAAAGATTAGAGATTACCATTCAGAAAATTATTCCTCTTTCAGGTATTTCAGAGATACAGATTATGTTACTACATGCATTTCCTGAATCCTGTCCTTCAACTCATAATGTAAAAAAGAAGTGAAAATACCAGGTGAAAGGCAAAGTCTGCCTCATCATGTATATATTTAAGCTTCATATTAGTGGTGTAAAAAAGCAGATGGTAGATATTGTTGCCTTTGTATTTCCATTGAATGATATGGAAATTCCAAAGTGAAATGCTTAACATCTGGGTAGTTAGTTCCCGACATAACAGTGAACACTGTAAATAATTACTTATGTTTCAAAAATGTATGTCAATTAATTGATATTAGCAGATCTGAGAGGAAAAAAAGACAGTTGGGTAGCTGAAACAGACAGATGGTCATCTGCTGTGTCATTACAGTTTGAATTTTATGTCTAATATTTCTTCTAATGCAACTCTAGTTGTGGTTTTCTTATGTGACTTGTTTTCTTGCTGTGAGGTTTATGGAAGGTTTTGTGATCAGAAGATTGATAGGATAGGACACCTCTGTGAAATTTTTCATTCATATCCTAAAATCACATCTGTTATGTATTTATAAAGAATTAATGAACTGAGCGTTACCAGTTCAATTTATCATGCTGTTTAGAAATGGACCAAGTGTGTTCACAAATGGCTTGAAATATTTCATCCAGCTATAGTGCAACTACAGTCAAATGTAATGAAATCTGTACCTCAAGGCTGGAGATGGCTTGTTCGCTTGCTGTGATATCTAAAATTGTCCCCTTTAGACTGATTAGTGAGAGATGTTGTAGGGCAAGAATACCTAACTTCAGAATCTTTGAAAATGTAGCTATTCCTTTTTCTTTATTTCCCACGTCTCCCACACCGAGCTCTATATGAAGAAAGGCACTGATCCTGCATCTGTGCTTGTCTCTCTTTCCTGCCATGTAATTGTTCGAACTGGGAATCGCCAAAAGCATGAAACATAGTTTTTGAAATATTTTTCCTGGAAATTTAATAAAGCAATCCTATCTTTAAGGCTGTATTGCAATGATGATTTCTATATAGATAGTATAAATCTGTGCCCAGTAGAGAGGGAAGTAAAAATGTGGTAAACATGAAAATGAAGAAGAGATGATCTGCTCTGTAACATAATATTGCTTTTCTAGTAAAATGTTCTATATTTTCTCTGAAAGGTTTATTGGTCACTTTTACTGGGGTACTATAATTAAACAAGAATGTCTTGGTGTGTATGGACTTGCCATCTGACAATATCAGTATGGGTGGATATTATATGTCATGATGTTTTGCACTGTGGAAATGTCAGTACATATTAAGAAGAATAAAAGCATTGCTTTTTTAGTTGTAACAATATTTATTTATATAAAATCTATTCAATTTCCTTAAATTATACAGATAACGGCAAAAGAGAAACATTTCAAATCCTCATCCTGCAAGAACCCTTTCTGGACAGAAGGGTCCTCTCCTGAAGAGTTTCTATTGTATTTCAGGACTTAGTTCAATTACTTATCTCCCTGAATAGAACTAAAATGCTGAATATTTTAGCACTGAAAGCCTTTTATTTATTCCCTTTGCTTTCTCCACTTCAGTTTTTTAGTCTTTGTTCTTTAAGTCACTGCTGACTTGCATGTTAGGATTGCTAAAGAAAGCTGCATCTGAACACAGGTGAGTTATATTTTCCACCTAATGCTGCAGTGAAATAAATTACCTTTTACTAAGTATTTCTTGTTTTGAAACATCATGGGGAAGTCATGAATACAATTTCTTTTGTGACAGGTCTGACCAATACCCTTAATCAGCAGAGAAAATAGATGGAGTAAAAAGGAGTTAGAGTCCATCAGATTGTGTTGTACTAAATATCGCTAGAGAGAATATATGTTGAGAGCCTGGCTGCAGTCTCCTGTGAGCTGTTCCTCTTTGCCCAACATCCTGTAATTTAGACCCGAGGAGCTAAATCAATTTTTTGCTTGTAGAGGGTCTGCTGATTGCACAAAACAGCAACATCAGTACAAAGTGAATTTTCTCTGCACTCATCAAACTGTCATTGGACTGTGGTACTGCAGGATTTTGCATGTTTGGGATTAGAAAAGGAAGGGTAGAGAAGCAGGTGACTTTTTTCTCAGCTCTTTCAGCTGACTCAGAACCTGAAACTAAGAGGAGCCCAGAGGACCAGTGCCAGCCCTTCCAGGGCTTCACAAGCAAACACTTCTCCTGGCTCTGCCTTGTAGCTGGCTGACTCATAGTCCTCCTTTCACAGAGCACCTGCAGACCTGAGTGGCTGCTCTGAGACTATTCATCCAACAGGGAAAACTACAGAACAAAGTCATAAGCAGTGCAGAAACTATGTGGTGATGAAATAAGCATTTAGTGTCCTTCTCTGGTGCCCTGTGGGGGGACGGGGGGGGGAATAGATAATTGTTTTCTATTTCAGTTCTTGATTATTTCCATTCTTATTTCAGTTTAGAGTTTGCACTGTTAGTATCTCTTACTACCTTTGTCTGATTTCTGGGTGTTTCTGCCAGACTGATTTGAATTTCATGTGTGGGCTGTTTTATTGGATGATGCATTAAGCGAAGATAAACCAATAACTACGGTTTCTGTGGAGCTGCTACTTAAAAATCTAGCTTTCATATCTAAACAGAAACATCTCATTCTTAAAAGTCGCTAGTGTCTGTTATGTTTGTTATGGTTCATAAGAGATGGGAAATGAGAAAACCGAATACAGCTTTTCTTTTTTTTCCCCCCTTCTTAGTGTATGAGAGGCACATTGCTTCAGTAACTGGTATATCTCTTGGTGTCCTCATATTCATACAGTATCCTGAAGGATTTAGGAAAATGAGTAGTTTGAATCATTCGTTGAAGGGTAAACAGAAATATTGTAAATGGCGTATTTATAGGAAACCACCTGAATTTTTTTTATTTTCCTGTGAATTACTACTGTTTTGTCTAGGATTGGTTTTAATCAATAAGTTATTATATATATGTAATGAAAAATGCATTTATAAGAAGTTGAAGCATCTCTGACTAATTAGCACATTCCTCTTCATAGTGTATTATGTTTTTTGTATGTTCTTGTGTCTGTCTCATGATAATGAAAATACTTATTCAAATACTGGATCTAACTATTAATTTTTCAACATATAAAAATTTATCTATGTCAGGGTCTTTAAATGTCAGAGAAAAATAATGATTAAAGAAAACCTTTTGGTATGTATTTGTCTGAACTTCCTCAAATGGCAGTCCTCATGTGCAAATGCAAGATCAAAGATGAAACTAAGGTTTCAGGTCTTGAAGATCCACTAATAGAGTGCATTTTCTGGTATGACTTCAGACAGAAAGACTACGCTATACCCTTCAAGGTCTTTCTGAAATGCAAACTGATGTATTGTGAGTAGTGATGATTGGGAGGTCTTCAAAAGCTCACTCCTAGTCTGAGCTAAGGCACTAAAGTTTGGGCACTCATTTGTCATCTGAATAAGGCATTAGAGGAAATGAGCTATCCTTCAGTTCTTGGTGTCATCAAACTGAGTCTCAAACTTTTGGCTAAAATGCTCCTTCTAGAAAGGTGAAATACAAAAAAGGTTAATAGAGGGAAACATAAGGTGAAACTTGATTACTTATGAATGTACAGGAGACCAGATCTTTGGGACATACCCAGTCTTTGGAGCAGAGTTGTAGTCTAGGAAAAGCAAAAGAGATACAGCAATTCTAATGGCTGAGGAATTTGAACACCGGGGAACTGATATTGACATGTTATAGGAGAAAACCTGACTGCTGGTAATGATGACCCAGTTCAGTGGAAGTCTTAGAACTTGAATTTAATAGAGTTGCAGTCTGAGCAGCTTGTTGGGACAGTGTCGTGGTCTTTAGTTGCCCTTAAAAGCCCTACAACCTCTGTGACTGCAGTTTAGTCCTCACCAAGCCCTTTCCCTAACCCAAAAGGCACACATGCTCTTCTGCACTATGTAGGCTCTCAAGGAAAGGCTGGATGGTTGCAAACACCTCATCCTGTTGTTTGTCCACCCCAATATTATACTCTACTAGCAAACCCTTTTCCCAGAGCAGAGATTTAGGTTGGAAGTACTAAACAGTCCCTGTGGCTTTCCACTTAAGAAATGGCTAGGCTCTGAGTGGAGCTTGTCAAGTTTTGTGGCTTCTAAACTCCAGTGGTGGAAGTACTAATTTGTCTCTTTCTCTCCAATATGATTGTTGCAGTTTCTGCTGTTTTGCTTGATGAGAACATGCAGGTCTATGCTTCATCTTGTAAACTCACTTTACTCTTCCAAATAAATATCTTATTTTCTTTTCCAAATTACTGATTTTTAGATCTTTGTCTGTTTAATAAATGCTATGTGGAAGTTCCAGCTGTCTAAGCAAGTGTTTAAAAATAAGTTTTCTTCCTGTTGAACTTACCCATTTATGCCTTTAGCAGATGTGGTTACTTCTGGACCAGTGATAGCTGATGGTATCATTTTCTGCTCCTTCCCAAGAACAATTAGGTTCCAGAACCTTACAAGTCAGAGCCGGAGTCAAGTTGTCTGCACGGTCACAGCTGAAAACTCAGCTCAGTATCAGAGGCACAGAACAAATTAAACACATGCATAGATATGCTGAACCCTGTTATGTGACATATTGCATTCATTTGCCGATCATATATTTGATAATTTTTTGTAACTATTCCCTGATTTTTTTTTTTGGCATCTTTTACTGTACTGTATCTGCTGTGCTGTTTTATCTTATCATTTTACTTCATTTTGTAAGTAAATGTGTTGCAATACAACAAGATTTGCTATACAAAAATCTGGGGTTTTGGCAAGCTATAAACCAGTCATAGACACATTGCTTAAAGATGTAGCCATATGGATTTTTTGAAGGAAACTAAGGAAAAGGTACTGAAAGGAAATACTCCGAAAAATCTTAGTCTGTGTGTCTCATGGTATATCCTCACTGTACAAAGCTGCTCAATGAAAGAAACATTTATTAAGGAGCTGCCACTTCTCATTTCATTATGTAGGTTTATAAAAATTCTTGACAGTGCCCTTCAGACTATTAGAATTGGTCTTCATTTTCTGTGGGAAATTTCAAATTGGATTTATTTGTTTAACACTTACTTGTTCCAGTGCTTAATGTTCACTTAGCTTAATCTTCCGTAAACTGGAATGTTTCTTGCTGGAGGCCAATTCTATCCTGGGCTGCATCCAAAGCAGTGTGGCCAGCAGGGCAAGGGAGGGGACTGTGCCCCTCTACTCTGCTATTGAGAGATCCAACCTGGAGTGCTGCATCCAGCTCTGGGGTCCTCAACACAAGAAAGATGTGGACCTGCCTGAATGAGTCCAAGGAGGACCACTAAGGTGATCACAGGGCTGGAGCACCTCTCCTATGAAGACAGGCTGAGAGAGTTGAGGCTGTTCCTCCTGGAGAAGAGAAGGCTTGAGGAAGACCTTATAGCATCTTCCAATACCTAAAGAGGGCTACAAGAGAGCTGGAGAGGCACTTTTCACAGGGGCATGTAGTGACAGGATAAAGGGGAATGGCCTTCAGCTGAAGGAGAGTAGGTTTAAAGTGGATATTTTGCTTGGCCTGTTAATCAGCCAAAGGGTCACGGGTTTTTCACACTTTTATAAGTTTGGTCCATTTTCATATTAGGGTTAATTCTCCAATTATAATTTCAGGCAATGCTGTAATTACCCCAAGTTTGCTCCCCCTGTCAGAGGCTTTAGTTTACATATTTTGGGGCCTGGGACAACAAGGTGTCCTTGAGTTCAGGCCCAGAAAGGGTTTGTCATGTCTAACCAGCATGAGAGAACAGTAGCTAACAGACTATATTAAGTTTCAGAGTTACCTAGTAAACAGTACAGCATTTAAAAAATATAAAAGTTAAAACCAAAGGCATCACTGTCCCTGGAGGTGTTCAGAACCAGGCTGGGTGGGGGTCTGAGCAACCTGGTCTAGTGGAAGGTGCCCATAATGGGGGAGACCTAGATGATCTTTAAAGTTCCTTCCAAGCCAAATCTTTCTCTGATTCTATGAAATCAGCTTGTCAGTGGAGCTATTTTGACTGGAAAACAGAACTCTCAAGAGTCCCCTTAAGAGTTGGCCTTGAAGGAATGTGGAAGCAATGGACAGGTTATAGGGTATATTTGTATTTTCAAAGGGATTGCTTTGTGCTTTTGGGTTGTGACCAAAAAATTCACATGGGCATTTTTAAACCCTTTGGCAATTACATGTGGTTCTTGGCTGCCCAGTAGGCTAAAATTGTTGTCTATTTTCGGTGAGCAGGAAGACTAACACTTGTGCAAGGTTCTGAAGTGATCTTGGATCTTAAGGACAAGTCATGTTGTCATTGTTTTAACTCTTCTTTGGCATTCTGCTTGCCTTGTCTGAAAGTTATTGATCTTAATAGTAGCTAAGAGAGAAAAGATGAACAGTACGAAATAAGTACTCATAACTGACTTTCCATTTATATACCAATGTACAGACTAAATAACAGAGCGCTGAAGAAGAACAGAAAATTAATGTGGATTCACAGAAAACTAAAGGATGTGACTGGCTTTAGGCACCCTCTCAAAAAAAAATATTGCTGCATCCAGTAGCAAGGTTTTGCTTTGTTTTTCTATAGACTACTTTTATTATTTAGAAAAGGCGTAATTATAGTTCATCACCCATAGTTACAGCTGTAATTATTAATTCTGGTGACAGGATAATTCAAAACTTCAGCTGTTCTTGGGGTTACAAACACAGCTCATGTAGTCAATAAATTTTTCTTGGTTAGTCTTGTGAATTCTAAGCATGGAACAAAATATACTTTTGGTCTCTTTATGTGTATGTATCAGGTCTTTAAAAAAAAATTGTATTAAAATTTTGCTTAATAGTATTTTGTAATACAAAGTCATTACTGCTCATAAGAATCAGTTTGTCAAAGTGCTCAATTTTATGAAGGCTTTCCAAATCAATACAATAAGTTTGAGGTGGGTGTATTTCAGGTAGTTTTATGTATTTGGCTCACACCATTGTCTTGGGACAAAACCTCACTATACACCTCCAGAAGCAATGCAGGTATGCAGGACTCCTGCAGGGCTCAGCTGAGACCCTCAGCTGAGATGATGGTGCCCCTGGGCAAGCTCATTTAAGAAAGAGAAAAACCACTGGATAGAGGGAGAAGAGTGAGAAAAAAACTGCCTGAATGCAGTTTCGATGTTTCCCTTTGGTATTTGAATTCAAATATCAGTCCCAAAGCAAGTTTTTTAATTTTCCATTACAACATCAGACTGGAAATTTCAGTTTAATCATTACCTAGCAGATAATTAGTTAAGGTTAAGTTCTTGAATGTATTTGTTTTGCAAAAGGAGCATGTTAGATGAACAATTATATAAACAATATAAAACCAAATTTCAGTTCTGTGACAAAAAAAAATGCTTTTAAATTTTCTTCAATTTTTCTCTTCTGTACAGGAATATTTTCTGAGAATATAGCATCTCCAGCTAATGTTTCTTATCATCATGTGTCTGTCTTAAAAAATAGTATGTCTTTTCAAATCTATCCTTTTTCCATATCCTATACTGAGATTTGTTCGGTTTCTGACAGACAGTGCTGGCAGAGGTTCATTATCTGCTGCCCAGAGGTTTCCCCACTGAACCAGTAAGAAAAGGTTTGTAATAATTTGATCACTCCCTCAGCTGGGCAGAAATCTTGGACAGTAGCTCCTGGCTCTAGTTTTCACTAACATAGCAGGGAAATCTATTATCCCTGCATGGAGCAGAACAGTGAGGTGAAAAGGCTAAATTCAAATCCCATTTTTGAGGTTCTGGAAAAGAAAATCTTCATTTCAGAGATACTGTTATTATACTACACCTAATAATAAGAAGAGTCTTTATTCTAAAGTGTGTGGGGTTTTTTTTTTTTGGTTTTGTTTTATTTAACTTTTACTTTCTAGTCTGGCATAAGCCCATCATCAGAAAGACAGGTTCTTTTTCCTCTTTCTTTAGTGCTGTGTTTGATTTGGTGAACGGTACTTCTGAATATTAACATTGCTATTTAAACTCTGTATGTCATGAATTACATTAGAATGTTTCTGAACTGAAAGAACTATGAAATGTGAATTCTAGAAAATAGTCTTTCTGTATGAACATACAAAAAGCAGGTAGCCAGCACCCGTTATTTTATCTAAAAAGATATTCAAAGAGCTCTGCAGTGAAGGATGAACTCAACAGCTAAGTATATATATATTTTGCTTAACTATTCAAAAACATCTTCTAGGAGTAGTAGGCAAAATAGCTGATGAGGTATTTTTTAGAAAAATAACCAGATGTGTTGCTGACGCTTATCTGTAAATTCAGATTAAATCAAAGAGCCAAAGGGGGAAAATAAAACTTATTTACAATTTTCGTAAAGCTGATTCCTGTGACTACTGTTTCACTAAGGAAAAGCATCATTTTATCAACTAAGCAATATCAAAAAGCACTAAAAAATTGCTTGGAAAAGGGACAGAATAAATTAATCTAGTTGAAAGCAGTTTTGTGTCAGTTCTGGGATTTCAGAAAGCAAATCAATGAATAAGATCTCAGCTATGGTCCATTAACTTAGGTCTATTAAGGGAAAAACTGAACAAGATTAGGTGCTGAGATATTGAACTTTAGTCTTGATTTCTAATATATGATACTAGGCAAAGTTAAATGTCTAACTGCCTGTTGCTAAGAAGCTAATATAAAATACAGGCTTACTAATTGAAGCAGTGGAAAAGATATGTTCACTTGATTGACTGCAGTGTGGTCCAAAGGATTTGTAATGTGTAGGAAGTGAATAATTATGGACAACAGATAGCAAAAAAAAAAAAAAAAAAAAAAAATCAAGGATTTTCTTGATGAAGATGATCCTAGGAATATTCATAGCATAGAGGGTTTGATCGTGCTCATTTTTTTCTGGTAAAACCTGTAACAAATGATTTTCTTTTAAACCAAGTCTTAGATGAACTGAATATACAAAATGCTAGGATTTAAAAGAAGAAATTATTTGTTTTTCTTTATTTCTCTGTAACTTCCTAAACAGAATTTTAAACTATACTATCACTGTTAAAAATGTTATGCTCTAGGATATTTTTTCTTTGGGAATTATACAACCAGTATAAGCTTTCTTGTTGTAAATCAAAATAATAACTTTTAATTATTTGGACTAAAATAAGTCTAAGTATTTTGCAATATCTTTCCTATAATTTAATTTTTAATTTCTAGTATTTTACCTGCTTTAAGTATTTTTATTATTTATTCCTCACTAGTGTTTCTCATCTGACATTCTCTGAAGTCAATGAAGTTTGGTGAATTTCAAAAATACTTGATTCCGATCTACAAACACTATAGGACATAGAAGATTATATTTAGTGAAATCTGAAATCTAGTTTTAAGTTTGCAGTGAGTTTCAGAAATAATTAAAAGAAGTTTACATTTTAGGTAAAATTTATCCTAGCCCTGAAGTGGTGAAACATGTATATTAGAAAGGAGTTGAAAGATGATAAATCTGGGTAATGTCTGTACTTCTTTTTTTTTTTTTTTTCCTCTTTGAGACTTCCCATACACAATTAGCACACCTTCAAGTATAAGACTGGGTCATCCTAAACTTAGAAAAATGTTCAAAAATGTATCAGGAGACTAGCTTGTCTGAACAGGCTCATTTCCATAAAGGAATAGACTGGAGATTCAAATGAGGACTGGCTGCACAACAGGAACTTGGAAACATTGCTTGGGCCTGCATGGATGGTGTCAGAAAAGCCAAAGCTTAGTTAGAATTGAAGTGGCAAGGGAGGTTGCAGGCAATTAGAAGATCTTCCAGCGCTTCATGAGCAGTAAGAGAATAAATGAAAATGTGTGTTTGTGATGAAATGGGTCAGTCACTCAGTGATTTAAGCAGTTAAGGTAGAGACATCAGTGCCTCTGCCAACATGTTCACTTAAGGTCCCACAAATTTTTATACTTAGGCACGGAGTCCAAACAGAGGAATAACAATCAGTGGAAGCTGATCAAGTCAGAGATCCCTGTTACTTTTAGAATGATGTACAAATTGAGGGAATTCCCAATGAATGCAAAAAGTCAAATGTTGGACTCATTTTCTAAGAAGGACAGTAATGCTAGAGGGGACTATTAGCCAATCATCTTTGCCTTTGGTCCAGGAAAGAATCTCAAAAATTATTTAAGAGAAGCGTAAAGTTCTTTATAAGAAAAAGGCCTGCAACTATGTGTGTATTTTCAGTTAGCACAATGTTAGTGCAGTTTCTTTGCATCTTTAAATAAGTCTTGATGTCTTTTATTTTAACACCCTATATTGAAATATTTAAGAATAGCGTACTTCTGATAAAAGTAGCCTTGATGCAACCATTTGCTTTAAAAAGTTGTGTCAGCTTGGAGTTTTCCACACTTGCATCACCATAAATTGAATGTCAGGCTATTTGTAGTCTATGCCATACACCATTTTTTCCTTTGATGTGTGTGGAAAAGATAATATGCGAGAGGAAATTCGAACAAAAATTGTTTTCATTTCTGCCAGTGAATAGAGAAGATGCTTTGGTAGAATCTGTGGAACCTGTTAATTTCATCACCTCAGAGTCACTCACATTCTTGTTAAATAGGATCACATATCATACTAATTGTGAAATGCAGTGCATTATATCCATTAAGAGCGGCCAATGTGTATTTCACACATAAATGTTTTAATCAAATATTGTGTCTTGCCAGGAGTTTAGAGATTAGAATATGGACAAATATTGATAAACTAAGGAAATTAAAGCTCCATCTCAGTATGAGGTGGGGGAATGTACACTTGGAATTCAAAATTCCCTTAGACTCCTTCTGGAACTGGTCTCCCACTTGTAGGAACTTTGAGAGAAAAGTCATGTACAGTAATTTAGCCTGATAACAGGTTCTCTTTGAGAAAAATGAGAGATCTGCATTAGAAGTGTCTTTGAATAGACCTTAGTTGCCAGGCATTAAAGATTATATTTGCTCAGAAATGATAACCACTGTTAATAGAAAAATTGAGCTGTAATAGTTAATACAAAACTGGTAACAGTTTATAAGTCTTTAGTAAGTCAAGCCTTTTCAGCTGTGATCTTCCTACATACCAATTGACAGGTTGGCTGACCCTCTTTTTTTAATGTATAAATTAATAAATGAGTAGATATTGAGGTAAGACAAGAAGAATGACTCGTGCTTGCAGAACAGCAAATGTAACTTGGGTATTATAGCTCATGATAGTACTTAATTTTTTTCCCCTCATAAACCATATTTTGCCTTGTTGTTCTTTTTTTCTTCTTTGAGAATTACTGTTTTTCACATGCTCCAGGTGATCAGGTTACATTTTTTTTCTAACCCCCTTTGATGTTTTTACCTTCAACTTAAATTAGTTGCAATAAATCAAGTAACACAATGTGACTATTAATGTTGGATGAGATGAGCAAGCTTCCATAGGGACTACAAAAAGGTGGTGTGGGGGTGTGATTTAACAGATATGTTGACAGATTGTTTTTTTCACATCCATTCAGATAGCTGCTATCTTCAAAAAAGCTTAGCCAGCTGACATTTGCATATATTATGAAACTACGGTTTGTTTCCCCACCTTCACTTCATTCAATCAGGTGTCTAATCAGTCAGGCTGTTTGTGCATTTCCATGCTGTGTGTAACAAGAAAGAAAAACCAAAAGGACAACTTCTGCTGTAGCAATCTCAAGAAAGAATGCACTTCTGAAACAATCAGATTTCAGAAATTAAATAGGACAGCTAGATATGCTTAACAGACTGATACCAGTAATATAATGTAATACTGCAGCTGCATGGAAGTCATTTCCAGAAATGAGAAAAACAAGTAAGTGGGAACAGGCCAGCATGGATTTATCAGGAATAAATCGAACCTGACCAATTTGATTGCTTCCTCTGAAGAGATTGCTAGGTCTGTGGACCTAGGGTGACCAGTATATGCAAGATAGCATCAATTTTTTCAAAGGTATGCAAAAGTCAGTATTTTATCAGTCTCAACATAAGTTTCTGAATCCATGTTGTTTATCTCTCTCCTCCCCCTCATTCCTGTTACTCTTAAAATTTCTACTTTTCAAGGCTTTCTTAGTACAAAAAAGCATGTGTATTTACACTCATGAGTATAAATTCACATGACAGTGAATAATGGGTGATTGTATTTTCTGTGCAGTTTATTGTGCTTTCTGTAATGTCAGTCATTATTCTATCTGACATGGATAGCATTTTCAGATTGATGTGTTTAAAATTAATGAGGCATTTCTGTCCTCAGAGAAGAAGTTAATAAAGAACATTTTTCCCCATGAATTAGCTAGATGAATTAGTACAAATCAGCTCAATTTTTAGAGTCTTGTGATTTTCTTCTTTCTAGCAATCCATCTTAACATTTAGAGGCTGAAGGAGCTACAGTGACAGGAATAAAAAATTTCAATTTAAAAATTATTAGAAAAGTAAAAACCAAAAAATGATATAGTTCTTCAAGGATGAAAAAGGAAGAGCTTAAGAATATGCATCAGCTCATCAGTGTAGGAAAAAAAAATTAAAGTCATCCAACCACATATATTTTTCTTATCTTCACATGTATGACAGTTGCTGATTGTAGAGAATCATATATGAAACGAGAACCTACAGATTCTGGAATTGCTTGAGATGAAACTTAGTATTCGCCTTGAACTCTAAATGGCTTCAAATGCAGCTCTTGTTGAATGGATCACATGAGAAGGAGAGAAAAATTTGAGGCAGAAAAACTCTAAATATGAAATTCATTGTTTGTAAATAATTTTACCAGCTTACTGTTCATTATAGTAAAACTTTTATATAAAAAGGGGTCAAAGGCTTCAAATCCTCTCTCTAAATATCAGTCTTGAAACTGAAATGCACCCTATGATTCCCCAGTGAGCTCTATTTATGTAACAGGTACACTAGAACATTGTAACTTTGTAGTCTTTGGGTGTAAACAGAATATTTTGATGCAATGACGCTCATAATTTATATGCATTCTTTATTTCATTTTTCTAAGAAAATTAGTCTCTGAACATTATTTACATTATATTTGCACTTGTGAAAATCTATGGCTTTCCACCTTTCGTTGTTTTCAACTGATGACCCTTTTAATGACATATCTCTTTTACTGTTCTAGTTTCTTGAGCTCAGTAAAGCGGGGCTGTTTACACCAGCTTAATCCGTGGGTGTTATTCGGTATTTTGGGGATATTCTCTTCAATTGTATGACAATCCATGGCACTAGTTTTTGAGCATAGCACCTTCACTCTTAAAGAGTGCCTGCAAAATTATTTCCAGGAAATAAAACAAGCTCAATCTGACTATGTGTAAAGCAGCTTGCTTCTACCTGCTAGCACTCCGTGGGCTCATTAGCTTGGAGACAGCAGTACTGTTTTAGCTACAGCCTGAGGTCTCTGGCTGGGAGCTGGTTTAGGGCAATAGTGGGCCCAAGAGCTATGGCTTTATTTAACCACACGCATATTCTTATGCATACCATTTTTGTGAAAAATATTTTGTTAAGAAGAGCTCCATTCTTGTAAAAGATTTCATTTGCTGTGCACATTGGTATGTATATCTATATACTTTGCAAGCACGTATTAGACTGTTCTGACCTGGTGTTCATTGCAGTGTTTTTTGCAATAATGCCAATGTTCTGAAGTCAAAGGGTGAACTGTTTAGCCAACAGTACATTTGCATTTTAAATTATGTGCACATATAAGGCTGTGCTATACAATGAAGTTCCAGCAAAGATGTGTAGGATGTCGTTTGAATGTTTCACACACATGGGTAACTCGGTCTTTCTGGCGACAACACAAAGTAAATTACTTCAGTTCTCATCTTCTTCCATCAGCTTCCGAAGTGTCCAGAAACACTGACAAGTTATTTCGCAGTTTATTGGGAAGGAACTGGAACAAATAATGCAAAAAGAAATCCCAGGACATACTTCTAGAAGAGTCTGCAACAACAAGGTGCAGTATCTGTGAGGAAATGTTTGCTCTCAGCTACAGCTTTACATTTTGATGGCCTACCCTAAGTAACCCTGGGCACTCTAATCCTCTGAGGTGACTTTGAAATGAAACGACATCCAAAAAGATTACATGTCTAATTTCCATCAGGCATCTGACTGAATTTCTTTGTAAACTTTGGAAAGAGAATTGTTTGAAAGTATTTTTATAACATTGTATTCCTTTAGATCTTCCCTTAAACGACTTAGGGTTTTTTAACCCTTATGCTACCAGGAACCTACATACTATCTCCTTTTTTCTCCTCTTTCTTGTTCTTTAAAACCTGCTGTTCCTTTCTAAATGTCATCTCACACAGCTGCCAGCTATACAAGTGTAACTGCAGAAGAACTCCTATAACTGTTGCCTATTAAATTTACAATGAATTTAGACAACCCTGTCATTGCAACAACATCTGGGCTACTACATTCCTCTTTAGTTCTGCCAAACAGTTTAGAGCAACAGTGGGAGTAGAGAACACTTCTGCTGGATATGCAGTAATTTATCTTTGTTGCTCTGCATGTGTAATTATGCAAATATCACCTTTGGAAACTTATTTCATTGACCATGGGAGAGAATACAGGTGATATGGTGTTCTCACTAAAACATAAGAAAAACCATGGTGGAAGAGAGAGTAGCATTTATGATGTTAGTGTTCCTACATATTTTTAATCTTCCTAGGAATACAAAAAATTAGCAAAGCATAACAGAACCAGCTGGAAGCATCTTATACTTCTACTATACGCATCAGCATTACTTTTTCTGTCTTTTAATATTCTTTAGGTGTTTTCACTTCAAACTAAGACCAGCTTGAAAAAGGGGGCTGTCTCCTCCAGAACTGAATTTCTTCCTGTTTAGGACCTCCTACTGCTTCTCAATAAGAAACTTAATTTAATATAGCATTAAAAATTTCAGCTCCCCTAAATTAATTAATCTGTTACAGAAATTATAATATTTAGGATTACTGCTCTCATCTAGAAGAGGTACCTTTGCCAGTGATTCTTTGAGTGACCTAAAACATTAATTCCTGGCACCTATCTGAAATCTGCAACTTTTGCATGTCCAGCTGGGTTAAGTGGTGCCCAAATCTTCAACTACATTCTGCCTACCTTTCCTTCTGCTGCTGTTGCATACACACCTTTCATTTTGCTGCTGATGCACATGCCTTTCCTTTTACTTTTCTTCTTTTCTCTTGTTAATTTCAGTTTCAGCTGACTTTCCTTTGGCTTTCCTGGCTCGGTTCCTACATGTGCAGACAATGCCTTTGTGCTGCTGCTTTCACCTGGTCACATGTGATCTTGTCTGTCCGAGACAGGTGTTCTGTGTACACCCATGCTGGCCTTCTGCTGTGCTCGCTTGCCGTCCTGTACACTGGAAAGGACAATTCCTCTGCCCTGAGGAGGCTGTGAAAATCAGTCAGGTCTCCTGCACACCTTTGCCTCCTGAGGCAGTTTGCTATGGGTTGCTGAAAAGCAGGTACCTGAAGAGGCTTAAGATTGATTTTCTGAAGTCCAGGATTATAATCCTTCTGTTAATCTTGCTCACTTCCCTTAAACTCCAGTCTTAGAATCATTACTGCAGATTGTGTTCTAAGGATATTATGACTGGAAATATCCATTGCTGAGAGGTACAGCTGTGAAAGTATTAGAGATAGTGTAAACTAGTTTGCTAGGGAAACATTTCTTACTAAAATACTATGAAAGGTGGTGTTCAGATGCACAAGAAGGAAAGCTGCAATGATTGTCCCAGTCTACTTATTATGCTAATTTTACTCTCCTGAAATTGTATGAACAAGACAAATAACTAGGAACTGGGTTTAATTACTGGCAAAATCCAGAAGTGAAAAAGCAAGTAGTTCCCAGGTTAAACTACTTTAAGGTTAAATTATTTTAAGGGTGTCAGATAACAGGCTAAGAGCTTATGAATAAGGATGTTACAAAGATACAGTCTTTCGCATTCTAGAAGACTAATTTTAGTTCTGAGTTTTAGAAATAAGTGCCTAGAATGACTTGGAATAGTTGATCCTAGTTTGGGTTATATAGATGAAATATCCAATTTTTTAAAAAACATTTTTCTGAATGATGACTCAGCATTCCCTTCTCACCACTCCTTTACTAGCATTCAATAATATGATTGGTTCTTCCTTGTTTTATCCACTCTTTCTGATGTGCAGTACATTAATGCAGTTATAACGATTACTGTTTTTCAATGTGTACATTCAAAACACTCTCCTCAGATTCATACTTGATTTATGCTATTTCCCTCTTGTGCCCTTATACTTTTCTTCAATTTGTAATTCCTGATTTGCATGCATTAAAATTATTATCTCTGCCTTTAATTGTAAACTTTTAATTTGACTGCATTTTTAATCCAGTGTGATTTTTGTAATTTTTTTGTTTTTCTAATCCAGTGTGATCGCTTCTTTTGAATATCTTGTAAAAAAAAAAATCTAAAGTGATTTCTGTGTATCAGAGCATTTGTTTCCTTTTTTTTGGTTGATGCTTAATGAAAAATGAAAGCAGTAATTCTTAATGCACCATGTCCTCTTCATTTTGTTTGGTTTTTTTGACGAAGTTTAATTTGAGATTACTTGTTTCTGAAATCTCACAAATTATCCTAAGGGAAATATTTTCTCCATTCCCTGTGAAAATAGAGAAAATAGATTTTGATGTTTTACCTCTTGCTGAGTGTCAGATGTGAGAACAATACAATGAATGCTTCATCTATAAAAAAGTTCAGTCAGAACTCACATGGTTGTATACATTAGAGATCTCTTCATGAGACATGAATCTGTAGAAGCCCTGGTTTTGGTTCTGTCACTCCAAGATTCACTTGTCAGTGCTGTAATAATTTTCTCTTCTGAGTAAAGAAAGGTCTGTGATGTAGAATGCTACATCCAACAAAAGAATGATGAGAAGACCTGTCTGTCAAAGACTTAGTTGAATTTTACTCCACAACTAACCTTAACATTCACTAACAGGAGGTAACAAATCAGTATTTATCACAGTGAAGTTACTTGTGGCAGCACTTTTTACGCTTTACAGATAAACTGTGTTAAAGCACAGTGTATTTCCTGACTTCCACCCTGCTCTGCAGCTGCAGAGGACAGCAGCAATTCTGAATTGCACTAACCTTATGACAGCACTCCTGTGTAAAATGGCATTTGTGGTGAGGGACTCAGCTGGCCAGAGAGCTGACACCTGCAGAGCTGATGAGATAGGTCAAGTCAAGTTTAAATTCACTGTGAATGTTACGACAGGCTGAAGTTTTCTTCCCTGCCATATTTCAGAATCTGACTGCTCAGGCCTGGAGTTTTGATTCAAGCACAGATGCAGGCTGACAATTGCTGTCTGTAGGAGACCTGCTTTTAGGAGGAAGCCTATTGTGTCTCAGTGGGAACTAGTTATCCTTTGGATAAATTAACAGAATTGGTTTCAAACCACTAGTCGAGGCCCAAATGCTTTCTGAATTTTCCAAAGAAGATTGATATTCATAAGCAAATTATAACATTTTTCAGGTATATTTTTCCCATTCACCTCTCCCATTTTTATTCTCAAACCCTGATAAAATGTGCAGTTTGTCACTAAAATATATAGAGAATTTTATGTGCACTTTTGTGTAATTTATACTAAATGTAGAAATTGAATATTATGAAATCAAACCACCTTTGAATGTACATTATCTCTTCCCTGCCTTTGGAATTTTAATGTAATTCATTTTGCTCTCGAACCTCAAGGTTAACACTTCAATACCCTTTCTCATAACCCAAAGGATTAGTGTTGCTGCTGATTTACATATTCCTTCAATACCAAATCTTAAAAGGAAAGAAAAAATTATCTTTTTGATATTTGCATATTCTTTTCAATGGTTTCCCTAGTTAGCAATAGGACACAAGCTTGGGTGAAATTGTACTGAATAAACCTTGCTTCTACAAAAAGCCATATGAAATAATAACAATAATTATTAAATATGGTCTTTGCATGTAAAATTAGCTTAAGAAAAAAGATTTAAAATGTGCTTTTCTTTTTTTTCTCACTGTGTGGAGAGAGGTGTACACCTTCTATGTGTTATTTAAGCATGTGTTTCATTTTGTCAGTTGTTTTAGTTTTATACTGACCTATTTAGTAAGTTTAGTGACATCTTAAAGGACAAAAGCCTTTTTAATATAATCTTTGACTTTTCTGTTTTATTTCTCATGTTCTTTCTTTTTTTTTGTTCATCTCTTTTTAAAATTAACTTTGAAGAGTCGTGAAGTAGAAATTCATTATATATTTCAAATACCTAGTCTGATCTGCTAAAAACATAATGAATTTTTACACTCTGTTATTAACACTTGATGCAAATATGCCTAAAGTAAGGGTTAAAATGAGGAACTTCTGTTTGATTTTGTTAATATTTTCAGTATAGCTTCATCAGTAAAGGTCTTGTGTTATTGTTTTATAGGAAGATTAATACACAACTTATTTTCTAGAACAGGATTAAGAACATAATATAAGAGAAAAAAGGTGAACATTTTGCTTACTGGTAGAGCATAGGAAACTGAAAAGTCCTTGACTTAAGGTGAGCACTGGTGGGTAAAAACTAAAAATCAGTGTGTCATCAGCATTATTCTTATGCTGAATTCACACCAAACATTGTGCTAGCTACTGGGAAGGATATTAACTCTATCCCAGCTGAAACCAGGACAGCAGTTCTGCTACCTCAGCCAACTTTTATGTTAACTTCCAGCCTTATAAATTGTGGCAACTGTGTTGTGGCTAGGTATCATCACCACAGAATGAGGGAGAATTACAGCAGCATTCACTGATGAACTTTCTTAAATGATATGCAAATGTGCAAATCCATTAGGCTAATTTCTTTCTCTACAGCCCAGTAATAGTGCTCAAAAGACACAGAAAAGGCATTAAATTTGCACTATTTACTCTTTTATGACACTTCTGCCAGAACATGTCTGTGAAAGACAGGAGGTTTCTCCACCTGAAATAGACTCCTACCTCTTAGTCTCATAAAAATTTGCAAAGGTGGATACGTGTGCTGTATAATTCTGAATACTTTCAGTTGTGGTCTTTGGGGAACATTCTGCTCCATCTGTTGCCAAACTTACCATCATGAAATCTGTGCAAACAAAACACTTGACAAAAAGTCAAAAATATTTCTGTGTCTTGCCATAGTGAGTATTAAAAAACCACATTTTGAGTGTGACTTTTCACAGGCTGTGGATCTATTAGACGTGAATTCTGGTTTTTTCCACCTGGTTGCTGAAGAGGTTTAACAGCAATAGATAATTGGGTGCTGGGAACCCCAGGTATTACCAGTAGGTCTGTGGAAATGACTGAGCTATGGGCTATGGGGAGTGACAAAACTCACTCTTATGTGACTGCTTCCCGGTTTGATGTCTGAGCTGTACTTGAATTGAGGTGGAGAGAAGTTACAGGAGCCCACCTTACCACAAACCTACTTAGATTTTTGTCTTATGGATGAAAAAAATCACTCTCTGGATTTCCAAGTGGAGTTATGCTTATATTGATATTGACTCCTACTGTAAAAATGCAGAAAGAAACAACTAATCTTTATTTTGTATTATCAAGTGGATTAGGAAATGCAAACCTTGTGTCTTTTTTTTTTTAGGTATTAATATGTTTGCTAGCTCATTATGAAGAATATGCTACAAATATAGCCTAAGTGTTAGAAGCACAGATGTTAATGTTATTAATTAATAGTATCAAGTTGTTAATCATAATTTTAAATGTTAGACTGTTTTTAATTGCATTGAAGAACACTGACAGTTTTCCCAATTGTAGGTTGTTCTGAAGAACTGACAGATTTCGGATCATTCTTGTTTCTAAATATTGAAGACAATTGCGAACCTGTACCAGAAATATGCTAGGGAAACAACCTCAGGCAATATTTCATGTTTAACATTTAAAAGTCATTAGAACAGTGGAAACTCATTATGTATCTTAATACGTATATGTTTCTGCTAGAAAGACAAACAGGTGTAAATTGATCTTGAAATTTTGCATGTTTTTACATTAAAATGGAGGCACACACTACATGATACTTTTATGTCTGATACTTCAGAACGCTGAACTGACAGCAGCTGTCAGGAAAGAATGCCTGGCTGCCATGTGATGCACACAATACCTGCTAGCAGGCTAACCTGGAATTCCAGCTCAGCAATGTACTCAAAACATGTGCTGAACTTTAAATGTCACTGAAATTAAAAGGCTTTAGAAATGAGTATAACCTGAAGCAAATAGTTTTTTCACTATATTGAATCATTACCTACATAGGTGTTGTTTCATTGAGTGAAAAAATTTAGCTAGGAAGACTGATTCTATAAATATTTCTGTAAACTCAGGCTCCAAACTTGGCTGCATGGCAGATAAGGTGGATATCAATGACACTCCTTCCTGTTGACTGTAGCAAATAATAATGGAATTTTGAGAATAGACATGGTTTTAGAAATTTAAGACTGAGATTCTATAAGCTCTGAAATAAGATTCTGTAGACCAGCTTTTCCCTTCTGCAAGCATATCAGTGTTATCTGGTGCTGCTGATTTAGCTCAACAGCCCTTGTTATTAAGTGCTACCACCTTAACAGTTTTTCCTACAGGATGTCTAGAATATGCATGTTCAGGTTTTTCTTTTGTTCAACAATTTTTCATCTAAAATAAATAAAATTTCACGTTCAGATTTTCAATCTCTCTAGGGATGGCTTCTTAGAAAAATCTTTGGAACTCTGGAACAGATTTACATGCTCCAAAAATATTGAAGGTGCCTGTGAGATGGAGAGCATTGCTTGTGTTATATCATTGAGTAATATATCCCAATTTGGAAATGGAAAAAACAATTTAAACTATTATCCTGAGAGCATGGCAAATGAAGATTCCAAGAATTAAATCTCTAAGCAACTTCATAGTAATTTCTGCTAATGTTACTTGCATTAATACTAATATTAAGAAATACATATTTCCAAGTGTAAGGAGATGGCTGTTTACATTTTATTTGTTATAAGCATTAAACCACAAGAAATTTTATGGTTGTTCTTTCATCATCTGTCTTAAAGGTTATAATTTGCTCATTCTGTCTTGTTGTAGGTTGCTGTTGTTAGGGATTCATCTTCAAATTATCTCAATACTTTTCTTAGATGAATACCTAATTCTGCTTATATAAAAATACAATTACAATTTATAATTGACTTTTGAATCTCTTTGCATTCATTAATCCTGCTTTGTTTAAGCAATGATGTGATTTGAATATTAATAAAAGAAGCTTTCAGGGTTCAGTATCTCTGTACACATATTTTGGAGGGTGTTTGTTTATGATATAAAATATACTTCAGAAGTCAAAATTGTCATGTTATTGGTATTCCTGTGTAAGGGTTTAATTTTCAAGAGGAGCATTTGGATTCAACAGAAAGCCACAGTTATAAAGGCAGAGATGGAAAACCATTACTGTGGTGATGGGGGTGAGTTTTCATATGTCTCATTTTCAATGTATCTTGCCCTGGCATGGGTTTGAATGTTGGTAGCTGGAGCAATCAAGTTTTTGATACTAATGACCTTCCACTTAATTGCGTGGCTCCTGAGCCATCCACTGGAAGTAGGGAGACCATGCTACGCCTGCCCAGCCTTGTCAAATGCAACTGAGAATGTTTGGGCAAGATACTGATGAATAGAGACTACCTATCCTTTCACACTGAGGGCAACTATCTAGGGAAGGAATTAATGCAGAAAATTCTTTTAAAGTGTCACAGAAACTTCTTTTAAAGTGTCACAGAAACATCCCATAGACAGAATGAAGTCAGTCTTTACTGATAGATCTTGACTTATCACCTCATTCCTGCTGAAACCTTTAAAATTCAAAGCTTTTGGAAAAACATCATGAGTTATCTGTGCTATGGCTAGGGTGTGTTTTATCTAGTAATTATTTTTGATATTCCTACTAACTGAAAATAATTGAAATCTATTTCATCAGCCTGTGCTTCATGTACATTCAGAACTTAAAATACACAGTCAGGTTTTGGAATTAGATACAAAAATTGGGACTCTTGGAAATAAATTCTAATCTGTGTTAACTATAAGATCCTCCATGGTTGCACATAAATACCTGCCATTTTGGTACTTATTTGGTATAACATTTCATAATACTGGAGAAATACTGAAAGTTATGAAGATTCTCAAGCCAGGATAATCGGCCTGTCATGCATTTTTGTTTTGGCATTCACCCTTACCTAACATGCCAGTGTAACAGGGCATGATGTGCTGTCAAGATGATTTGACAAGCCTGGGAAATTTCAAAGACAGTACCTTGTTGCCTGAGATTTTTTATTTATTAGTAAATTCCGAAGGAATTTTTAAAATATGCTCATTACCCTGTTTGCATTGTCCATTTGGGTTAGTGAGCACAGTGACATTAAAATGTTTGTTTCCAGCAGCCTGGAGCTGGCAGCATACAGGGAACTACTGGGAGCAAATAGCACAGGATCCATGACTGGTTTCTCTTTACTTCCTTGACTCTGTATTTTTAGTTTGCATAATAATGCCTCATGACCTTGATCTTTACTAGGTCATCTGTTACAATAATATGCTAAAAATAATAATTATGGAGAATTTGTTTCAGTTTGAAACTTGAATTTTTTTCAAACTTTGGAAAGGAGCAGGGAGACTGCTCCTCTGTCTTCATCATGATAAATCACAAAGTTGAAAGTACAAATACTTTTCTGTGCTGCTGAATGTCCTTCCTGCAAGATTAAATGACAGCAACAAATACAAGTAAATATATTCCTCTATGCCTTGACAGACAGAACTAAAAAAAATCCCACTAGACTTGTATTCGATTATAGATCATGATGGAAGTGTAGTGCAAGTTCCCGTATTATTAGCCAAACAAAAATGCATTATACAGTTCCCACAATTTGTGCTGAAACAACCTGTATGTTACTGTTGAATGAGGAATTACAATGAACAGGGAATTATAGGAATGTAGCTATACCTAATCTCAGGCCTTCCTAATCTATTGATGCAGTAGGGTAGTAGTAGGGTTCCTTATATGAACTGGGAATCTCCTAGATTACCATAACATGATGTTTATCATGTGTGAAGGAGTTCGATGCTGTCTTGAAGCATCAGATCTATTCTGTATCCACTAGGTTGGAAGAGACCTCCGAGATCATGGAGTCCAACCTATGACCAAACACCACCTTGTCAACTAAGCCATGGCGCTGAGTGCCACGTCCAGTCTTTTCTTAAACACCTCCAGGGGTGGTGACTCCACCACCTCCCTGGGCTGCCCATTCCAATGCCCATCATAATTTCTGGGAAAAACTTCCTCATGTCCAACCTAGACCTCCCCTGGTGCAGCTTAAGTCTGTGTCCTCTTGTCCTGACACTGGTTGCCTGGGAGAAGAGACCGACCCCCACATAGCTATAGACTGCTCTCAGGGAGTTGCAGAGAGTGATAGAGTGTTCCCTGAGCCTTCTTTCCTCCAGGCTAAACATCCCCAGATCCTTCAGCTGCTCCTCGTAGACCTTTTGTTCCAGACCCTTCAGTATGGTTACAACAGGCAGACACAACTAGTCTGATGTTATTTCAGTAGTTGATCTGGGTGGGTGTTATGTAGAACCATAGAATATCTCAAGGTGGAAGGGACACATAAGAATCAGCATAAGTCTAACTACTGCTCCTCACACAGCTACCTAACATTGAATCATATGAATAAAAGCATTGTCCAGGTCCTCCTTGGTCTGTAACAGTATGAGTGCTGTGACCACTTTCCTGGGAGGCCTGTTCTAGTGATGGACCCCCCTGTCAGTGAAGAACTCCTTGTTAATATGAAATCTGAATGGTCCCTGGTACAGCATCATTTGAAACCGTATTGTCTACCCATTTAGGTTCTGGCAAGTAAGAAAGTGCAGGGGTGTTTTGTAACATTTGTGATTGGCTGGATACGAGCTGAAATGAGCTGGTCTCAGTACTGCAGTTACAATAGACCTGCTCTGAGGATGGCTTTGCCAGAAATTCTGTCTTCCCCTGTAGTTTTCTCTGAACTGTTCAGACCAACAGAGGTCTGCATGTGTCAGAAAATGATTGTCCAAGAACCTAAATTACGATTAAACACAAAATTCTCATCTCTAAACATCTTTAAGCTTTGCCGTTACAGTAGTGGTAGATTGTGCTTGATAAGGTAGGATTAGGAATTTGTGTGTTACTAGTTCTGGATAATTGCATGCTGTGTTTTGAACTCATTTTAAATTCACTTCATGTCAGCATAACAATGCAAAATGCGACAGAGTGGAACCAATCTGTCCTAGCTAATACCAGATCTCTAGATGTGTATTCATGTTTTAATGCATGCTCTATGATTGCATCAATAGTTATTATATTTTTTTTTACTGGTGTAATAGTTTATATAAATTTTCATAATCTGTTGCTCTTGCTTTCATAGGACTCTTAAGTAAGAGAGAGGTACCTGTTAATAGAAAAAAGAGGCTTCTTTGTAATAAAAAATTGAACTATTTTAAAATTCAGAAAATTGTTCATTTTCCGTGTGGCTTTGTTGCTCAATTGGAAAAAAAAAAAGCTCTGAAGCCCTTTGAACTTCTATTTTCCCCCAGAGACTTTTTATTTCAAATACAGTATGGTATCTGTCAATAGAGAATCAGATGAATTGCTGTGTTTCTTAGCAAATGAGACTGAAAGAAGGTCAACAAATAACCAAAATGTTTTATTTTGTCAGATATTTTCTCATATCATTACTTTCCATTTCCTTTCATATCTTTTATAAATATGTGTTTTTCTTTAAGAACACTAGATATCAGCTACTTCCGATGTTATACATCTCCACAGCAAATGGTGATAATCATGTTCACAGAGGTACACAAATACATCAGGACATATTAGTTTTAATACTGATCAAAAATCCTCTGGAATTATTGCAAAGTTTGGTTTTTTTTTTTTTTAGTGGAGTTTCAGTGGAGATTTTGTTCAGGCCTAATGATCTCAACTACTTTGGTCATTTCCATTGTGTTCAGGTTATTCCCAATTTTTAATTCTGTTTGAATTCTTTTTTTTTAATCAGTGTTTTCTAAAACTTTGTATCCATCATGAATTAAAACTGGCAAGCATAGTGGAAATTTCTGATTACCTGATTTTATTTGTCAAAAATAAATGAAAAGCCAACGAATTCTGTTCTGCTGATAAATATCTTTGATCTCAGTAGTAGCTCAAGTTAATTAGGAAAATATGTTTCCAGAAAAATCAGTTTTCTTTTCTCCTTTGCATTGTCTGGTTGTACTCTGATAAAAGCATATTACGCTATTAAATTTTGAATTTGGTCCCAGTGCTCTAGGTGATACTATATCTATCACTTCATTAATTTTACTGTAAATTTCATTAATGAGGTCAAGGGAGAGTCTTATGTTATTGTTTGAGTGTCTCTTTCTATGAATTAATTTTGGTAGGAATCTATTCTAATAATTTTTGCTATTGCTTGTGTGAGTATTTTGCAGGCTGAATTAATTAAGAAAATTGGCCTATAATTACTGCCGTTACCCATATCCTACCAGGTTTTAAAATTACAGAAATAATTATGGTCCTAAGAGAGTCAGGCAACTTTTCAAATGTTGCATTATACATGCTATACTAAATGCCATGGAAGACTTGGCTAAAATATTAATGCATCTCAGCTGAAAATCCTAATGTGTCTTTCGGCTAAGAGCTTTGCTTATAGATAGAATTATTTTGCTTGAATTTTCAGAAAGTCTGTAGTTCTGATGGTCTGCAGACCTGCAGAAGGGTTTGTTTTTTGCTGCAAAATTGAACCAGTTGATGCACGCATAATACTGGTTTTCATAGTAAATACCTAATATCAATTTCATTTGTGTTTTAGTCTGTAGAAGCTTCAAATACTGGAAGGAGACATCTGTGAAGACATTTAAGTCAGTGAAAAGAGGAGAAAAGAGCCGCTTCTTGGGAAATGGCATTTCTCAGAACAATAATTTCTTCAACAATGATGTAACTCTTAAGTGTTTTTAACAGCCTGTGCTCTACTATATGTACTATCTTTTTTTATATTTTCTTTCTTTCATTAGAATGCCTATATTAAAAGAAAGCAAGTAACATCTGACAAAATTATATAAGGACTCCCGAGCTACCTTTAGACTTGCTGTTACTGTTTTTAAGCCTTTGGATGCTAATGGTGACTTCTGTGTGGCGCAATTAACCTGCACTGCATTGATTGTACAGTTTCAGGTCTCACAGTACCAGGTGGCTTAGGGAAGGGGCTATGTGAAGCAGAAGATTGGCTTCTCTCCTGCTTCTGGAGGAAGTAAAGTGAAGAGGGAGACTGAAAAGAAAGCAGCCACAGAAAATACATATCCAGCCCCAAGGCAGTTTGTTGATCCAGGCTGTTAGACTTCTGCCTTTTTGTGGTTTCCAAAGTCAAACATTATGTAGAACCTATAAGTTCCTCTGCTGCAATGATTTTTTTTTTCTGTAAAACCCCGAAGGTGATCCTGGCACTTGATTCTGAATTAAGCCCTTTTACCTGAGTGATAGAAAAACTAGATAATAGAGTCATGATCATAGTGGATCTCTTGAATCTTATGAGAAATCTACTAGTATAATTTTTCTCCCCACTCCTTGCATTGTCAGTCTTTACATGCTATTTTATATCTGTGTTTCATCTTTACCCGTTCCATTTCCTGAGGCTTTACGATAGACTCTTTTTGCCACCTGGCTCCTGACGAGTGCAGTCACCCACAGCCCGTCTGACAGCCTGGTGTCTCAATGCATTTCAGGGGGAAAAGGAGTAGACAAGCTGAAAACAGCTTTTACCCTGCTGCCTTACAGCAACTTCATATGTCAGTGGTTCAGAAAGGAGATGATGGAGGATTTAGTGACAGTTGCAGTGGGCAAGGGTCAATCTCTGCACTCTGAAAACAAGCTGAACCTTCTTTGTGTCTGTCTGTGACACAGTCCTACCTCACGAATAACTGAGGTTACTGGTGAACATTGACAACATGTAGCAAGTGGGTAGAATTTCCTGTCCCCTGTGAACATCTATCTTTTGGATTCACCTGAGGCAAGGATCAAGTATCCCCCCAGATAATAGAGGTGAACAACAAAAAAAAGAAACATGAAACAACTGAATAAAAACCTAAGTACTGAGAGGAGCTAAAGCAGGAAACATATAGAGAGATCCCAATTCAGAAACTCTTTTCCTTAATTGACTCAATACTGCAAAGAGAAAGGCTTAATATACAGTTTATGCCTTATGCTCTACGACGGATTTACAAGAAGAATGGCTCGTTGACCTAAGTAATTTTACATTATTAGTCTTTGTGAGTTGCCCAAAACCAATCTCATTTCCTCCTCTAAGAAACAATAAGATAACATAACAAATCTTTTTTCCCATGCATGTGATGTGTTCAAGAATTGTGGGTAATCATTGTTCTTTCTGCTAATAAAAATCGCACATATTTGATATGAGCCTATTTCCAGATATAATATAGTTTTTTTGTGTATTGACTCTAAGAACTTGGCATTTTTCTGGTATAATCTTAGCGAAATGGGACATCTTTTATTATAATCTGCATTGAAATTTTGAATATTACATTTGGATTAAATTTGCACACTGCTGAAAACTCAGGGTCCTATTTTCAGGTATTTAAAAAAGTTTAGGATGCACTGCCAGCAACACCAGCTTTGTTTTCCTACAGTGATTGCATCTGTTTCTGTTTCTTTCCAGTAAACAAGTTCTATGGGTTGGTATTGGACACACTTGGATGTGCCTACCATATTGGATTCTTCCAACTCTTTCAAGCATTTCTCCACCTAGTTTTGAGTCCCACTTAGGTGTAGAAATGAAGCTGCTCAGATCTAGAAAATGATGAATTAAAAAAAATAAACACCTTCTTCCAAGATCAGATAAGAAGGAAAGCACGTCTTCTTTGGCCTTTTCTGATGCTTTTACTGGATTCACAAAATTGTCCCATCATAAAGTTGCTTATCTATTCTCATCCACTTTTTTATTTCCCAATTTTTCACATTTTTACTGTTTTTTTATGTTTCTGACTGCTTTTTTGTTTCTTTTATCTATGCTTATTAAGAAGGTGGCAGATCTTCCCCCCCACTTTTGTTTTACCTCAAGCATTTTAAAATTTTTAGGTGTGCCCTGCAATTTTTTTTTGTGAGTGGTAGTTTTACTACCCACACTGAACAGTTCCACCACACTCATAGGTTTACATTTCTGTCAGGAGAGGCTGACGTGACAGAGCGGTAGGATATTAATGACTGAATTTGCATTATAAAAAGGGAGTTACAATATTGAAGCAATGGAAGTCATCATATTGCATGAAATATGCTGGATTTGAAGTATGGAAATGTTAAATTCGGGATTTTTAATTACTGAAAAGAAAAACAAGTAGGATCTCTTAAACCTCAGAGATTAAGTACTAAGAAAATTAATCAGGGTGGAAAAAGACCCCACATGTTTGCAGTTCCTATTTTGTCTAGCTAATGACTTGAGTAACCTAAATAATGCTGGCATTATCAAAATGGATTAGCAAATATTTATGCTAGCCTGACTGTTCAGCATGCCTGCACGGATGAATATAAACATCTTGTGGGAAAAGGCTAAATTTGCACAGGCTTCAACCTGCATTGTGTAACAGGACATAACTTCTTAATATTTCTGATTGCCTAAGATGAATTCTAATGAGCACATTTTTATAACCTAGATCATTAGATGGACGTAAAATACTCCTCCAGCAAGTGTTTGTGGAAAGGATTCTTAACAAATGAATTGCTAAACCTTTGAGAGCTTCTTCATGCATTCATTTACATGCCTTTGTAATAAAACAACCACGATTTGCTAGAAAATAAACATGAGACCTAGAATTCGACCAAATTAAAGAATATTTTCTGCCTTCACTTACTATTTGAGTAAAGTGTCACTTTTCTTGGAATGAGAAAACTGTATCTAGAACTGACTGAATTCAAAATTGAGGAAGAAGTGCGTCTTTCAGATATCAACTTCCCACAGAAATGTCATTAAAGTGGTGTTTATGGACCCAGATGAGAGTAAACTATAGCCTGTTGGATAGGGCAGCCACTAAAAGCTGGAAAGTTGTATGATGGAAAGCTATTTTATGTACAAAGATTTGTGCACTTGATTCAAAGCTGGATTATGAACAAAGTTCTTCACCGTCTGAAGCGAATGGTCTACATAGCAGGATAAAGAACTAATATCTGTTGAGCCAAAGGTAAACGATTAACGTCAGGAAGAACAACTCTATAAACTCAAAATCAAGCTTCGAAACCTTAGTATTTTACTATATATTGCCTTGCAGTCCAAAAACAATCTACACTCAGTGATAACACAGCTCTTGTATTTTCTCCCTAAAGCATTCCCAACACTGACATGAACAATGTAGTGACGTGGTGTTTTGCACCATTTGCAAAGCATCGTAAATTAATGAATCCATCAGCTTTGCTCTGCTCAACAGGGCAGTCCCACCATATGCACACATTAGGACTCTCCGTGATCATCTACTTGGGGTACATCTACAGAACCTCTACAATATAATATATTAAGTAGTTTTTCTTTCCTATATCCGTCTTTGTTTTCATAATAATCAGAGATCATGATGATACTTTGCAGTACGTCTTCCAAATAAATCTCTTCTATGGATTCCCGTGTGTTTGTGGAATTTCTAGTATAGCAAAACAAAACAAAAAAAGATATAATCTGGGGCTTCTGTGTTCTTTGATGTTATGGAATATACAAACAGAGGGATCTCTACAAGGTCAGTGAGATAGTGTCCTAGAGCCAGGCATGGCTGATAACGAAAGACAGTACTGCTTAAGGTAAGGCAGACAAAAGCCGGGAAACTGAGAGGATACTAGCAGAAGTGCTAGAATGGAAATGTGGTAAAATACTGAGCCAAAAGGCTAGATTGAGAGCCTGTCCAACAACCAGGCTAAAGATCATTATCTGTATTACAAGACAGAGAAATGGGAACAAAGGGAAAGACTAAGGCCAGTTTGGGGATGGTAACAAAAAGATAGGAGGCTGGAGTAAGGTAACCTTAGGCCAGTCAGACTTAAAACCACAGAGAGAGTTCCTGGAGTGTGTCTGCAGTTGAATGACACTTTTCATGGATTGTAGCTGCTTGGGTTGTGTAATTTACCTGATGGAACGAAGCTATGAGTGTGGCCAAAAGATCAATCTGAAACTTTCAAGTGGACCCAGCAAGTAAAATGTCTCAGTTCTTAAAGACATGGGACTGAACTCTGCAACACAGAGATGTCCAGCCTAGATCAATGCATCTCCTAGAAGGATGCTTAGTTAACATGGTGTTTTTCTTTTCATAATTTTCATCACTAGGATGTTTTTCTCACTGTGTTTGAAATAAATACAGTATTTACACTTATTTTCCTTTTGTTTTTAATTTAAAAATCCATTCATAATCTTATCTTTTCCATGATCAAATTTTGGTTAGGCTGTGTTTCTTTTCAATTTCTTTCCAAGCTGGACGAATTCAAAATACTTCAGCTGAAACATGAGGTGCTAAAATGGTGTATTTTTTTTTAAGGTTGCTCTAATGTACATCAATATTCTTACTTTAGTTGGGTCAGAGGTAAGCAGTTATAATTCTTTTCTTTCTATCGAAAATGAGTGTTCCTACTGTTCAGAAGATCACATTCTGAACATCAGAAACCATTGTGTTGTATTTGCATCGATTTTTGCAGTCTATGGGAATGTTACTAGTTTGCTTTAAAGCTAAGCATGACATATCTAATAATTAACCTCCAAAAGTAAGTTAAGGACTCTTTTTCAGCCATTCTTTCATCTCTTGAAAACCCAACTTTTTTCAACGATGTGAACTTCGAAGGTATGAATAATGCAGACTGATTCTATACTTCTTTTTAACACTCTACCAAAATCTTGATCTATTTTTTTTTCCTTTTTTGTGGAGGTAGGGAGCCAAGAGAAAAGAATAATTGGAGAAAGAGAGGAAATAGAGTTACTTTTCACTTGTAGACATCGAGAGAAACTTTGGACTAAGAAATATCTATTAACTGTAGAAACGGCAGGTGATGACAGCATGAGTCCATTTTTCCCCTTCAATGAGTAAGATCCTTAGAAAAGTTTTGCTTGAGGATATCAATAAATCTATTCTGTGCAAAAATCTGCCATGATACAATACTTTACATCACCAAGGAAAAGTTTTTCTTTTTTCCTTCACTCATTCATTACTTATCTAGGCTTTAACCTTTCCAGCATCCCCTGAGTTAGCTTACAGTACAGGCTTTTCTACAATGATTTACGCATCACATGATTCATAATAGGCTACCCTTTTTCTAAAATAAGCCCCTAAGTCATTTTGATTTGCCCTTTCTAAAATATTTTTTTACAGCAGTTGATGCCATTTTTTTCCGTGATTAAACAAAACCACTTTCGCAGTGCATAATTTTATTAATGCCTTTTTTATAAGCAAGTTGAACTTGGCTTACAACTATGCATAGTAAAAAGTTGGTAAGCTTAGCAATAATGTACTATATTTTTCATCACCACATGAAATAACCTTATTGGTATCAAGAAATAATAGCATCTTTGTAGCCATAACCCACAAACTTTCTGAACTGAGACACATATGGCTAAGAATCTGGTGGTAGAGTGTGCCTGGAGGCTGAAGGACATCAGCTGCACTGTGTCCTGGGAGGTCCAGGTCTTCTTTCTGCCAGCCAGTGTATGATTTCATCTCTGCTTCTGCCTGCTTTCAGACTGTGAGCATATTTTCTATATTTTGCCAGAAAATCTCATACACAAATTGAAGTGAAATGGAAAATCAGTCATTTTAAATACAGACCATCTATCTAGTGCACGCTAGTTTGCTTTCAGGGGCATACTGTTAGTGTGTTAGACCTGAACAGAAAAGTTCTCTTGAGATGTTTTGTTGCAGTCAGATTCTTGGCTAGAAATAAAATTGATTTTGGTGAGTTCACTGAGAAAAGTATTAGAAATGCACTGAAGAAAAAGAGCTTATAACATATTTTTATTTATTTTTACAGTCTTCAATTATGGCAGTGACAACACATGAATTGTAGTTTCTATTGGAAATTGTTTGCTTTAATTTCATTCATTTACAGAATGCTTTTCTAATGTACTCCCCAGAAGATATTGAAAACTTTGAAATGTTGATGTTTTCTATATAATTGATATCTTCAATTTTTTAAATATAATCATTAATAAAAAGACCAGTTGCATTTAAGACAAAGATAAGATACTAAAATAAAAAATCAGATGTGTGGTATCTGACAATGTCTAAATGAACTTGATACAGGGAAGATACTACTGGAATCATAATTAGACAAATTATTTCAGCTTGCCAATTACTGCACATAAACACTTAAAAGCAGAGATGAACCATAATGAGCTAACTATTACTGAACTAATATTTAGCTGTAATTAATGATTATTTCTAATATTTTGAAGTTCTAATTTTTTAACCAATATTCTATCCACTGAAAAAAAAAATCCCTAATGAGAGATGTTGTTTCTTGTCTTTCTAAGTCACCAGAAGAAATTCCTAGAAATAAAATGGGAGATAAGTTCATCTGGAGAAAAAAATTCACAAAAAAATTGAAAGGAGCTGATAGACTACAACTTTCCAAAACTGTAGTTTCTAACAAACTTTGCTGTTAATTTAGAATAAAACATTTTAAGTACATTGAAATATTTATCTTTAACTAGAAAAAACATGTAAATGAGACAAGAAGGCATATCCAAATTATATTTTATCTCAAACTTTGTTTTTAATTAATTATGTCAACATTTTCTTGATTAAAGGGGAACACCAATGGCTAAGCATAGCAAGCAATCTTGGAGGCAGAAAATCTAGTTTGCTTGTTTTTTTGGATCTTAGACTACTGGAGACAATTAGAAGTTTGACAATTATAGTCTGACAAAATGGTTTGGGTTGGCAGGGACCTTAAAGGTCATCCAGTTCCAGCCCCACTGCCGTGGGCAGGAGCATATTTCAGCTAAAGACACTTTTAGCATTCATCTTGTCTCACTGCTAGAGATCTGTTATCCTAATGTAATCTGACTGTTCTAGTCAGAATTCTTATGATTTTGGAGAAAGAATAGCCCTCTTGTTAATCTTTTCATTCTTGAAGAAACTATATGCAGTGTTGATACTCTGAATAAAATAGTAACTTGCATTAGAAGCTAGAATTTAAGGAATGGGGTGAAACTCCTCATTGATGTACAGCGTGTTAACTAAAAATTATGATTATTACCCTAGGAGGACTATGCTGGATTACTGCAGTTATGGGCTTGAAATACATTGTGGATTTTTAAGTTTTAATCCAACAGTATTGTTGTCTGATGTTTTATTTGCTGAAATAAATAATGGTAGGACAGTCATCCATTTGTCGTATATTTTCTGGGGATTTATTGTTTGCTTGGCTTTTGTCGTGGGTGTTTTCGGTTTTTCTCATCTGAAATATTTTTGCTGAGGAATGGGAGAGATTTGATCCTGTTGTATGCCTTAACTCTTTCTCCAGTGTAGAATCCTACTCTTAGACCTTTTAAAATACTCTGTTTTGAGACTTTCTAAGAGTGATGCAGGAAAAGCACAATTCAGTCAGAGTTAATTTTTAGATATGCAATCACAGAGCAAGACAACTGAATTAAATACCCACCTCTTAATAACATAATCTTTTAGGAAAACGTGCAGTTAAATCACTTCGGCATTTTTAACATATCAAGTGAAATGGTGCTCCTGTTGTCACTGTTATGTTGTTACCGAGATGCATCCAAGCAAATAAGGCCAGAGGTGTTTGTGTCTCTGGATGTGTCTATGGATGCTTCGATATTTAATGTAAAACAATGATATGACCTGTCTGTTATCTGATATGTCTGTTATCTACTGTTCTTCAATAGATTCTATTTTTAATATATTTTTCAGTTGTTAGTGTTTGTCCTGGAATCCGTTCTACTTCCCTGGCTGACAGAAAGCACATATTCTAAGGAGCATATTTCTGAGTAATTGTAATGGTCATAGTATCATGAGGTTGAAGATGGGATTCATATTTATTCTGTTTTCTCATCCAGTGTGTCTTTTTTTCATGTGGAGTGGAGAGATTTCTTTAGAGAGAAAGGTGCATTATCATTTGGAATGAAGGAGGGAGGCATCTCAGGTCCAGTTCCTAATCAGCAATCACCACTGAAAAGGGAGTTACCCCCCTTAAACTTTTCTTGTGAGGAAGTAAGAATACACATGTATGTGCTTATTCCCTTTAGCCTATGCATGCAGATCTGTGTTAGACATTTTGTTCCTTTTTCTATTAAATTTCTTATCTGTGATACTTTTGCAAACATATCCCATATAGATACAAATCTGAGCACTTTAAATTATGTTGAAAACTTAGATCTTTCATCTATGAATGTAAAGTAAAATCCTAAGAAAACTGCATGCTAAATACTGGTAGTTCCCTAGCCATGTCTGTCATCAACAGCCTATGCCTCCAGAATTAAGAACCAGACTATAAACACAAACTCAGCTCATCAGCATTCTCCTGAAAGGGAAAGAGAAACATAAAAATAATTAATATAATTCTGCATCACACTAACATGCAGAATCAGATGAGCATATAACCTTTGTATTCTACTGATGCATTTTGCTTGAAGCATGCTCTTCTTCTTTCCTTTTTCTCATATATACTAGAATCTTCACTTTCTCAATTTTTTAACCTTTGTACTTGAATTAGCCTCCAGAAACTTCTTCAGATTAAAAAAATAAAAAATAAAGCTGATTTTTTTTTTTTTTTTTAATCATCTAGTCTCTTGGGAAAAGTATTTCAAAACATCTTTCTGGAAACACACTAATTTCTGTGGTACCAGCAAACTCATCAATTGTATTTATAATGCTTTGTAAAGTAGGTTCTAAAATATGGCAATTCCTATTGCAATAGGTCTATTAAGTTTTTATAACTAAATAAGTGTTTGGATGAATACATCATTGCATAAGGCAAGTTAATAATTCAGATCCACTGCTAGAAAATTTCTGATCCTCCTTTTGTTTGAGCCAGGAAAATGCTCCTTCAGGATGAGAACACAATCGATCATAAAATACATTTTACATATTTGAAACTGTGCTGAACTGAGTGTAGAATCTTTAAAAGACAAGGAAATGTTCTCCAAAATGTGCTCACACATTCAATGTAGTTATTACTCATCGCTAGCCTGATTGCTATAGCATAGGTTTTTCTCCAGTGGTTGATTTTATAGTGAAGATTTGTTCAGTAGCAGATTTTTGTATAGAAGGAAGCTTTAATCCAACAAATTACTGTTTCTTTGGAGTTTGTTTTGGGGATTTATTCTAATGTTTCTGTTGAAAATGTCTTTGGTTTTGTTGTTTGGACTTTTGCTTTAGCCTCTGTGCTAGACTGCTTGAAATACAACCTTTAGAAATACATTTGAAAATTGAAGCTCTTCTTCATTGAAGCTCTTCTTCATGTACATTTTCATTTTCCTTCACATGTAAGCCTGTCAATCATTTTAATATGAATTTCAATTTTCTATGTAAGAGCATAGTTTTGGTTAAGAATGAACAGAGAAATTCATGAATCTACAAATAATAGAAGTTCCAGCTTAGACAAAAAATAAAAGGTTTATTTGAAGAAAATATTATTTTCCTTAGTGAAATTATTTTCAAGAATAAAATATCTATGTTTAGTGGTCCAAATATGAGCAGTAGTTGCAAGAGAACTATTCAGCTTATACTACAGGTCACTCATGGTAGAATTCAGTTGCTGTAACATCAGTGGCTAATATTGTTTTAAATGTTCTTGAGGCCTGATACCTCCCATTTCCAGCAGTCTTTACCAAAGGCTGTAGGTTTCTTGAAGATCAAGGCAGTTATACCTAGCAGTATCTTCCAGAAAGTTGTTTTGCTGACTTCTCAGTAGAGGTAGCCTTTAGTTGCCTAAATCTAAGTATCAAGTGCTATTTGAGAGAAACTTAATAGCCATAGCTACAGGACATGACATGGACAGAACTGTTGAGTTCTCACAAATTTCTAATTATGGATAGAGATTAAATCCTCTTTTATACTTTGACATGTTTTTTCCTCTTTTTTGGAATTATTTTCTTAGGGAAATAATCTGCAAACTTGAGTTTTCCCTAAGTATAGATATTTATTCTTAGTTTTCAGTGTATCCATTGCTGCTTTTTCAGTAAAGGGATTGATTTCTTTATTCTTGTTTCTAACTACCTATGGCTATTTCTCCATAAATCCCTACCTAG
Source organism: Ifrita kowaldi (assembly GCA_013398055.1). Lineage (NCBI taxonomy): Eukaryota > Metazoa > Chordata > Aves > Passeriformes > Cinclosomatidae > Ifrita > Ifrita kowaldi. The sequence goes on from VZRS01014440.1 coordinate 1,056,036, forward strand.
GAATCTGTCATGATGCAGAACTACAGCGTTCATTTGTCCTCCATGTTTGTGTAGTGAGTGTTACAATGACTTGTCAGCACTTGGAGGTTGTCACTTGGTTCATGTTTTGATGTCTTTTTCTTTCTCAGTCTAGGATCTTCTTCTATATTTTCTAGAATGCTCTTATAACTTTGCTGTTTTTTTCACTGGTCTGTGTCTGCAATGAACATCTGAACTCACCATGTATAGTGCCGTCCACATTGTCAGTAGCTATTTCTTTTTCTTTTTTCTTTTAATTAATCTAAAGATCAGTTTTGTCCTGCTTAAGGTTTTGAAGTCATTAGCTGACCGTGGGTGAGCATTTACAGCCATGATGTCTCCAGTGCCACCCTGTGTCTCAACTGATTATCCTGTGTAGGTGCACCTCTGTGCCACATCCTGTGTCTCCCCTTCTTAAGGTCTCAGCTGTGGTACCAGCCCTATATTTCCCAACACAGTATCATTATGGTAGTCATAAAACCACTGTGGTACTGCCATATAAAGATAAGATAGCCACAGCCCCTTGGCCAATTGTTAAAAAAAAAAAGGTCTGCTAAAAACCAACCTGCTAAATCAGGCAGTTCAGCTAGAGTTTAGAGAGAAAAAGTCTGTCAAATCTCAGTCCTGAGGGAATAAAGCTTGCAATCTCTTTATTGACAGCATCAATAGTGTATTATGGGGCTGCAAGATTATGATATGCATATAATTATTACTGATGAAAGATGACTTTTTACAAACCTTGTCTTGCTGCTTATTCTGCAGAGACATGCAATAGGAATAGAATCCTGGCTGACTCAACAAAATTCGTTCTGGTTAGTACTTTGGATATTGCAAGAGGTTAAGAACACCAGAGAGTATTTACTAAAGAAGGATGATGTACTTGGGCTGGGAAAACAACACCATCTGCTTTAAACTTGTTCAAAAAATTCTGACCCAATATTTCATGCTGTAGAAGAGATGAATATGTGAAAGGTTTCAGTGCATTTGTGAGAAGTGAGATGAGTTATAGAGGAAATTTTTTTACAGTAGCACTTTAATTTCTGTTTCACTTCTTTGTATTCCTTCTCTCTAAGCTGCTTTTCAGGAGTAATTCAGCAGTTACTTTAGCCAGCCTTATATGTCTTTGCCTTTTAGGAAACAACTGTGATTTTCATTGTTCAATTGCAATGGTGCCAAAGAGTGTTTTAAAGTTCTGAAAAAGTGTTCCCTTACTCCTCACTAAATAGAGGAATCTAATTATATTCTATCTTTTGCAAAAGAGTACTGTGTTAGAAGATGTTCCTTGTTGCCCTAGAACTCAAAAATGAATATGACCAAGAATAGTTTTCAGGAAAAAAATTTGTAAGTTTTGTTTGGAAATCATAATTATCTTCTAAAGTATGTACTGGCCTTTTATTATCCCCAAGACTATAGTCTAGGGGATAACAATGCTTTCACAGTTAGATATTCCCATCTGTGGGAATCCTCTGTATATAACCATGGTTTTGTGTTTCTGTTCCATGGTTTTGGTTTCTTCAGGAAGGATTCTTGGCAAGTACAGTTATAACATTCTGAGAATGAGCATAATCGCTGTTAATACATTTGTCATTACAATGTGTTTCCTACTTCAAATCGACTTTGAATTTTAACCTTTACTTCATGTGTGCTTTAAACACCTGGGCTGTTTAGAGCACACATGAAGGGTGTCTCCTGTTCCCTGTATACCCTGGCACATGCACAGATACATTTTTGAACCTAACTTCCATGGTTTGGGTGCAAAAGAACTAAGACAGGAATGAACCCTCATCTTTTGTCCTTTTCTTGAATGAGGTGCTCATACTGCTGTCCAATGACTTCCAGTCTGAACCCTTAAATGAGCCTAACAAACATGTCTGTATATAAATAAAGTAGACACCTACACGGACAAAAAGAAAAGAAAGCATGGCTTCTACAAGAAATAATTCCTAGAAATTAACTGTAAAACATCCTGAAAACAGACCTTATGGAATCCTGAGCGACAGAATTATCTTCAGGGGTTTTGTAGTGTTAACTTTTCAGGATCGCCAGTCAAGAAACAAAAATTTTTTCCAAGATAAGTAATTGTAAAAGTATATTAGCTTCCCCTCACACCTCTCCCCCCACCACCCCACCAGAACATCATTTAGAAGTCCAGACTAAAATCCTACCAAAACTTTCAAGGAAAACTGGTAACCTGGTAATCTGACTAGTGATTTTTAATATTTTCCTATTGACATGTTTAAAGTATAAGGCTGAACAGATTTTAAAGCCTTGAAAATAAAATGCCGTACAGGTGGTATTAGGAAGCACTTGATGCTTCTGTGAAGCCACATACTTCACATATGTAAACAGAATGGACATAATGTGAACATTGCTACCAGGCAGTTTTAGTGCTGTCATTTTAAACAAGTACAGCTTTTTTTTTAATATGCCATTCATTTTTATTTAATTAATGTCTTGGTTTTAAAGATTGGGATCATTCTGAAGCCACATTGTTATTCTATGCAGCAGGTTACTCCAGGCTAATTTATTTTCATGTCTGCATTCTTTGGGAACGTCAGATTTGTTTATTCAGAACAGATAAATCTGCCATGTGGTAAATGATGAGAAGGAGATGGTCAAGTATGTTATGTTTCTAACCCTCTGAGTTCTGTCAAAATTATTGTAAAAAGTGTGATATATTTTGAAAAGAAAAGAATAATGTGTTGTTTTATTCTGTGGAACACTTATGAATTCCATATAGAATACTATTAGTCTAGAAATTGGATGTGCCAGTATACTGTAGAGAAATGAGTTTTTCAATATAATGTTCTGCATAAAATGGAGAATGCTATTCATCATATTATTTGGCATTTAAATAGAACTTTTCTGAGACTCCAAGAATTTTATTAATATTTATTAAGTGAGGCACATGACACATTCTTCAAGGTAAGCAATTCACCCATTAAATTAAGAGAAAGATATAACAGCACAGAGTTGGTGGTTAGTCAGAAACACCCTCATCTGCCTTTCCTAGGCTTCTTGCTTCTATGAAACCACAGTCCTTCATTCCTTGAACAGGAATAGCATAGCAAAAAGCCAAAGAAAATTTAAGATTAAGTTTGTATTGGCTTATTTCATTAAGTAACACATTAGGGTGTATCCGTTTATATCAGTTGTTTGTTTGTTTTTATGTTATTGCTGTTCTAAAATATGGAACAAAATTCTCTATTAACTCTTGATAGGTTGGTGGGTGATGATCTTTTAAACTTATACTAGTACTACTAACGAACCATTCAAAAGTAGTCTTTTATTTAAAGATATTTCTTAGCATAAGAAATATAACATCCCATTGAGTTTATACATACTTTCATTTAGAAAATACATAGTTAAATGTATTCTATGCTATAATTTTTAATGAATCCTAGATGTTGCAGATAAAAGTTTTCATAACTTAGTGGTAATTATCCCATTGATTTGTTGGATATAAAGGATTTGTTATGACAGAACTTTGAAAATAGAAAGGAGACTGCTCATTGTGGTATCTTATGACTGAATCTATCTTTGACCTCTTAAATACTTGTGATTGACCAGGTGCCTGTGGGCCCTATTATATTTTTTATAAAGTACGGATTTGCTAACAGAAATGTGTTAATAACAGAAAGCTATTTGCTGCTGTCATTAATCATGTCATACCCCACAGTTTTGGAATGACATTATGTTTGGAAGATCAGTAACTAGCTGTATCTCTGTAGTTTGCCCTGAAGTTCTTACTAGTAATGAGAGTTTAAGAGCCTTCAGGACCCTTAAGGAGAGAAGTAAAATGAAGCCAATAAATTTTATATTGTGGTGAGGAACAAATCCGGATGAACTTGTAAAACTGTCTCATAAATTTGATGCTTGCACAGAAAATATATTTTTCAATTGACTGATAAAAAAAAGAAAATATTAAAGAAGTTTGAACTAGTTTTTAAAGTGTTCAATAAGAGCAAAAAACAGCTAAGGATTTCTCATGCTAAGAAAAGAATTGTGGGTTTGATCCCTGTATGGGCCATTCACTTAGGACCTGGAATCGATGATCCTTGTGGGTCCCTTCCAACTCAGAATATTCTGTGCTTCTGTGATTTATATGCACAGGATTATAGAATTGAGCACAGAAGTAAATCAAACTATGTTCTTCTGTTTTCAGAGGATATTGCAGAGCCCTAGACATTAGGGAATGTTTCTGCACAGAAATGTTATGTAAATATGAACTGAGAAACGGGTAGTTGTTCCTTGAAAACACCTGCAAGGGAGATTGTGAACTGGACCAATTTATAATTATTTGCCTTGCTCTTTCTCATTCATAATCCCATGTAAGGTGGAACACTGTGCATTGAATTTTGCCTTGTGAGTATTGAGATCTGATAGTCTATGAAGACAGGATAGCCTACAACATTAGAACAAGGTCCCTTTGCCACCTTCTAGTGGAAACATGCTGCAGGCAATCCTTCTCAAAGTACACATGAATAGTTTAGGTTCTCTTAAAAAACTTGCGATGAATATGATGAATAGGAAATCCAACATGATATTCTTTACTAGTTCTTCTCTGTTTTACCTACTTCTCTTGGGATTTTTTTTTTGCTTGCTTTTCTTTTCACTTTTTTTTTTGTTTTTTGGTGGTTTTTTAGAGACTTTAGGAATCCTCTTTCATTCCTCTGGTCACATGCCATAATGCGAGAGTTGAGGACTTTTCTAAACCTAAAAGTTTAATGAATACTAGACTAGACAGGGTGACACACTTTGTCTTAAACACCAATTCCCCATGCCAAACAACAAACAAATAAAAAGGCAAGACTCCTTGCTCTATCTGTTTATTCCTTCCAATATTGCAGTTTTATGTTAAAACCCAAAATCTCAAAGTATGTAATTTAAAAGATCACTAAAAAGAGTAGAAAACCATTTTATTCTTTTTAGGGTGCTTTTCCTATTTAAACAATAAAGAAAAATCAGCTACCTATGTGATTTGACTTTCCCTCAAGTTTCTGTAAATGAAGCATGACAAATGTGCCTAGCATGCTATACATTAGATAGGTCTTTCAACACATCATGGACCATGAAGATGACTTTATCTGGAATCTGCAGCTCAATAGAATAATCTATACCATACATGAAAAGGACAATAACAAATCCTATACCCTTCAAGAAAAGTATTTTTTGTCCCTTTTTAAACAACTTTTATGGAGGTGATGAATTAAACTGATTTTAAAAATAGGAGTTTAAAAATGAGATAATTTTCTTTGTATTGTCATGCGAAGTGTGATTTCTGGGTTTTTTTTCCTAAAGTTCTATAAAACTATCTTGGTAAAACAGACAAAAATTCTCTTCTCATGACAGTGTCTTTTTAGTATTATTATTCTTTGTTACTTATGTTATTTAATAACAAAATATTTTCACACAATCTTCTGAGTTGCAAGGGACCGAGGAGGATCATCAAGTAAAACTCTGAAGTGAATAGCCCCTACAGGGATTGAAGCCATGACCCTGGTGTTATTAGCACCAGAGACTAACCAACTGAGCTAACCTCAGGGTCAATGATGAAATTAATGTGTTTTGAATCATATTTTTAATATTTAAATATTTTAATATTTTAATATTCATTTTTAAAAATGAAATTATAAAAACTGATAAGTATTTAAAAAAAACTTGTCCTCCACCTCCTCCTTGTCCCTGCTGAGCAGATCAGAGGTGGATGTTGATTGTGGTCAGCCTATAACTGTTCGCCTCTGCCAATCCTTCCTCACACTTTTCTCCTGCTCTAATGTGGGTACTTCACGGGCAGAGTCCTTCATGAAGTGTCCCAGTGTGGGGTCCCTGAAGGAGAGAGTCCTTCAGAATAAAATCGATTCAGTGTGGGCTCTCCATGGGCTGCAGTTTCTACATTGCTTATCGCGGGATGGTTGAGGTGGGAAGGGTCCTCTGGAGGTCATTTCGGCCACTCCAACTACTCAAGCTGACCCACACAGATCTGGTTGCCCAGGACCATCGCCAAGGCAGGAGAATATGAAACCTCCCCAGGTGACTTGTGACAGTGCTCAGTCACCCTCACAGTATAAAAGTGTTTCCTGATGCTCAGAGCTAACCTCCTGTGCTTCAGTTTGTGCCCATTGCCTCTGGTTCTGTCACTGGGCACTACTCTGAAAAGAGCCTAGCTCAGTCCTCCTTTTACCCTCCCTTCATCTATTTACATACATTAATAAGATCCCTCTGAGCTTTCTCTTCTCCAGGCTGCACAGTCCCAGCTCTCTCAGCTTTTCCCTGTAGGAGAAATGCTCCATTCCCTTAATCATCCTCATGGCCCTTTGTCGTACTCTGCCCAGTAGGCCCATATCTCTCTTGTACCAGGGAGTTGAGAACTGTAGGGCTTCCGTTACTGTCCCTCACAGAATTCTTCTGGACACGTTATCCAGTTGTGGGATGAGCGAGTTCACAGTGTGCTGGGTGAAAATCAGGCCCTGCAGGAAGAGGTCTGGGGCTGCTGGTCAGCATGAATCAGCAGTGAGCCCTGGTAGCCCAGAGGACAAACTGCATCCTGGGCTGCATCAAACATGGCAAGACTAGCCAGGCAAAAGAGGGGATTGTCCCACTGTGCTCAGTGTTGGTGCACATGTAAGTGGCTGCCTTTATTTATTAAACTGTGGATTCCTACTTTTAGCAGTCTGTAATATTGAAATGGATTAATAATTCTCTAAGGTCAGATGAAATCTATAGAGTTTAGCCAGTTGGACTGCTTCTACAGCTTTCTTTTTTTTTTTTTTAATTGTTCTGTGTAGTACATTCGTTATGCCTAGCTTTTCCAACTACAAAATAAACCACCGTGTGTTTCTGAGAGAATAAGAAAGATTAACTCATCCACTGGAGATTTTTCAAGTGTTTGTTTTAATAAAAGCAATTCTATTTCTCCTTTTCCCATGTTAGAAAAAAATCACATCTAGAATCTCTAATCTTAGCAGCGAAGGTTTGCTTGGCCTTTCTGTTGCCTAAATGTTGTGCTGATCGTGTTTAATGTTTTACTTTAGTAAAAGTGGTTTTTGTCTATGTTGGAGAGTAATATCTACCATAAAGGTCATGACTTGTGAAGATATCTGAGGTGAAGTGAGTGGCACAAAACAGTAGGTAGCAAAGCATTGTACAATTCGGTGAACAGTAAGGTCAATTTCTTCATATCTACTTGTAGCTCAGCACAAGTGGATGGATGGAAAAAATCGCAATATCTGACTGGCATTCTGTAGCGGTTTAATGCAGAATAATAATAGAGTTTAAACTGCCAGTTTACCAAAAGTGTCATTCTGAGTGGGCAAGCACAGAAATGAGAAGCCAGCTGTCTGTCAGAAAAGTATTGCAAAAAGAATTGAAAAGTATTAGTAGAACAGAAAATAAAACAGTAAACAGCACATTGCTTGTTAAACTAGGCGTCTGACATCCTAGATTTTCATACACATTTTGTCTTAAAACTTACTGGTCAGACTATTGCAGGAATTCTTTACTATTTAAACACTGTTAGTAGCTTTTTATAAAGCCAATTTACATCAGTAAAAGTCCCAAATAATCAACATCTGAATTCAAAAGTTCATTTGCACTAGTAAAGTTCTTTAAAATAAATGAGTACTGAGATTATATATATTACCTCAAATACTCCACTCCATTGGAAAATTTGAACAGTAAAGATTAACTCCCTAAATGCATAAGAAACATGAGGAAGAAACTCTAGTAAGGAGAAAGAGAGTTAAAAAGTAATAGAGGACAGTCAAAGAGGAATTTAACATATACTGATAAATATGCAGTGAAAATATCATTTTATGTCCTTAAAATCATTAAAAGAGGATGAACTTGCCTGGGAAAGCCATATATATACTTTCACAACTTTTGTAATTTAAAAAAGTTGACAGGAACTTTTAAAGAAGTACAATGGTTTTGATCTGATCTTCCCAAATTTTTTATCAAATCCACTGATATAGACAGCTTAGCGCTTGCAGGCAAATTCAGAAAGAAAGTGATTTTAGAACTTGGATAACATTTTTACAAGAATGTTTGTGGCATTACATGAAATACATTCACTAAGATGGGCTATCCTCATTGTATAAGGAAAGCTACTATATTTTAATGATTGTTAGGTTTTCTTACACAGTTTAGAATATTTGGTTGAGGTTTATTTTGTCCAGAAAATAGGTGATAAAATTTTTAATGTTTTTCATTGTATCATTTTTATTGTGTAGGTTAAACATGTTTTTAATGGTAGTTCAGAAACATAAATGCAGTGATAGGATTTGTAAAACAATTTTTCTTTCAATATTTTTTGTTTCCCCGTGTCAGATAGCATAGCTCTGTAAAACTGTAGGGAAAATCTTGATTATGAAATTTACTTTATCTATAGGATTTCTAATTTTCTTCAAGATATCCGTTACAACACCCTCTGTCGGTTATCCTTCCATTGGAGTTTCCAGCAGAACCATATAATATGAGGGTTTTGCACTGCACGTTTAAACCCCATGTTCCTTATTAAAAGCCATACAGCATAGTTCTTTTTCAGTGTTTCTGAACCGATCAACTTCTGGTTTTTTTTGATGTTGCAGGTGAAGTCGCTACATAGAAAGGAGTCTTGTTACTCATATTTCTATCTAACTCTTCACATCACTGTCATCCAGCTGTTTCACTATGTCTGCTGTGAAGGAAAAGCAGGAATCCCAGAAGCAGGTGATGGGAAGCATAGAGATGGAAATTAAAATGGCAGCTGGTGGCAGAAAGCTTTGTTGGTAATTGCTTATCTCGAATTTGAGTGGCAGCAGGGTCCACACAGATTAAAAGGCTAGTGTTCTGGCTATTTTCAATAAGAAATCTGGCAGTCAGATTTTCGGTTTATGCCTAGCTTAGAAGAATACAGTTTTACCTCTACACAGTGAAATAGGAAGCTTTGTTACTCAGGGGAATATATCCTATGCATCACAGGGAATTCTTTCTTGAAAACCTTTTCAGATAGAACTGGTATAATTTCACACACTTGCTTTTTCTGAGTTAGAGGTTAGCAAAAACCTGGTAGATGCCAGTTCATGTGTTTCTCCTACTAGCACAGCTTTTACTTTCATACTTCTAAGCAATGAAATTTGTTTTGGCTCATTGTTAGGTCAAACACCAATTATAAGTTAGTTTTCCTTGATGAAGAACCACAGATTTTGTGCCAAAGATATTAAAATATCCTTCTTTTGGACAGAGGGTAATCATGGTAATGGTAACGAAGGAATTGTTTGTCATGTGAATGTAGTAATTCACACTTGGCTTGCTGCAGCATGAGAACATTCTTTTACAACAGACATTACCCATTGCTAGAAGCTGGCTGCCAGATTAAATGAATAAATGGTCTAATCTAGTGTGGCAGCATATCTAAACTGAGTAAAATAAAATTAACTTTAGTGCTGTTATCAGTGTACTTGGCTGTTGTCTATGTGACAATTCTTTGGGAAAATTATGATTGAATGCTCTCAAGGCAACAGTTCGAATACAAAGGGTAATGGACGCAGGAAAATAAGACAAAAGTGAACAAAATGGTGTGATCTTGTAGCTGCTGAGATGGCAGTGTCAGCAAGTTCTGATCTTTTCATTCAGTCTTGCAACATACACACAGTTTTTGACAAGCTGCCAAGCTCTAAATTTGACTGTTTCTAGCTACACTGTCTGTCTCAGATAATTTTTTTTTTTTCTTTTTTGCCTGGGTAATGCCCTTTTCTTCCTTGTCATGAGAAAAAGAAAACATCTCTTGCCAACCCAAATTTATAGATCAGGATAGAAGTAATCATAATTAAAATCTGTTAAGTCATACCAGTGTTCAGGGAGAAGGTTAGTGGTAGAAGTTTTCTCTATGCAGGGTATATTGACATAAACATCACAAGATAAAACCTGACAATCACACTTTCTTCTGAGTTCCAAATCAGCTTTTAGCTGCTTACCTGTGGTAGGGATTATGAAGTACATAAACTTTCAATTCTAACTATTAGTTCTGTTTTTTGTTTTCCCAAATCACTTAACAATATTAATGAAAAATATTAAAAAGTAAAATATAGCCTCAATTTTATAAACTTCCTTCCCTACATATGAGATTTTTTTTTAAACTGCAATTTTAATCCTTATTTTGCCCTTCAGTTCCTTCAAAATTGATAGATAGTTGTAGAACACTGTTAGAGTCCACAGACTAATTTCCTGTATGAAATTCTAACAAGGGTTAAGAAAAGAGCAATTGCTGAATTATTAGGTAATCACATTAATTTACTCTCTTCAACAGCAGTATTATCTGAGATCTCAAACACCAGAAGAATTTATGTAAAAATAGTATATTAGTTACCTTCTTCTGAAGTTAGGTCTAGAAACTCACTATCAAATGAGTGAACAGACTTTTTAGTAACAGGAGAAGAATGAGGCAAATTTCAAGGGTTGCAGTAGTCTATGCAGTAAAAGACATTAATGTCTAGAAGTACCTCAGTGGTTTCTCACTACAGCTGCAATTCTGAAGCTGTTCAATCATTTGTAGCACTTCGAGAAAGCACGAAAATTCTCGGTTTTTTTCAGTATTCATGTCTTTTTCTAAAACCAAGATGAGAAATTTGCTCTACAGTTTATTTAAAAAATAATGAATGTAAGATTTTATATTGTTTTGCATAATTTTCATTATTTTGAGAAATTAAAGATAAGAATAACACACTACATTCTCAGATATAACCTGAGGGAAATATGTACTGCAGATTATCTTTAACAGACATCACACACAACAGTGTGCCCCCACAAAATAACCTGCTAGATATAAGGTGTTACGTAATGACTGTTTAAAGAAGAGTGACAGAGAAGCTCTTAAACACACTGAACCTGCATCTGCTTTCAGTGGTACATCATTCCGTATGTAGTCTCACTGAAACCAATTGTGGACAGAATTATTTTGCTAAATTTTGAAAAAAATTATCTAAAACATGCGTGTTTGAACATATGTATTTATCTATATTGAATTTCTGCACAGGACTTTTAAATATCTGTGTAAAAGTGGACATATGTTTTAGCTGAGCAAAGACTAGAGGATCTATTCACCTAAATGTAAATTTTTGGTGACTATTTGGGAAAAATCAACTGAAATAGAATGACATGAGAAGAAAAAAGTTACAATTATCTGTCTGCCCTGCAAGTAAGGAAGGAGCTCTAGCAAGCCGCTCTTAAATGACACAAACACTCAGGTTATAAAATGAAGGCATAGCTATTCCACATTACTTTTTCATGTCCTTTTGTGAGGTAGAATGCCACTAAGTTAGATTGATGGACCCGCTGGGAATCTGTCTAAAGCTTATTGCTCTCTTGCACGTATACTGCTGGTGTTTTCACAGATGTATGGGAAATTACAGCACAGCAGCAGTAGCAAGTTTATAGGTGAGATCAAGGGATTCTGAACTGTGAGGGAACACCTGGCCTTTGTGAAAAACTAGCAGTTGATGCTCCCATTTGCTATCTGCAGCCTTTCCAAAAAGGAACCTACTTAAGACTGTGGTCTACTTAAGAGTATTAGGAAGTCTCCGAGGTCTGCTTAAGAGTGCTAATATAGGAAGGATATACATCTACACTTCAGATTGTTAGATGACAAAGATTTTCAGTATTTTGAAAGAATCTGAGAACACATTATATAGAGAGTTTTGCTCTGATTTTTCTTTCTGAAACACAATAGAACTGGAGAGAGATGACTACTGGAAGACCAAAGGATTTAGTAAAAGGCGTAAATGAATCTTCTCAGTCTGAGATGCAAGTAATGACCTCCAATATGCTGATATTAATTTGTGAAAAATACTGTCCTCTGGGGTTCTGCAGATCCTTACAGATTTGGTGGCTTAATGACTGGCCCAGTCTGTGGCTTAATGGCTGACCTGAATGGAGGGCAAAACAAAACTTTATTATTTGGAAGAGAGGAAAAAAAGCAGTAAAGGCACCTTCCCTATCAGAGTGCAGAAAAGGTGGTGTTAGCTCCATTAATCTTTGTAATGACTGCCTGCTACCTGTCCCCATAAGCTTCCTCTGGGGCATTGTAAACTGCAGTAGGCACATTGGCTGAACAAGAAATCCTTCTCCTTTCTAAGTGAAAAGCCAGAAACTGGACCTGAGGGTTTGCCTCATGATCCTCAAGAAAATGAACTTCCATTAACTTTTCTGTAGTCTGTGCTTTATCATGACTTTAATGGTTTAATGATTTAATGGTCCTTGTAATTCTGTTTGCAGATAATGTGGCACTTGGCTTCACTGCAGTTTGTATTTGAATATAAAATTTTTCATGTTACAGCTTTCATACATGAGAATTTGTGTCCATAAAATGTGTTTAGGCTATCTATAACTTTTTTCCTTCAACAGATTGCTTATGCATGATGAAAAATAATTTTTTTACTTGGTTATTAATTTTTCCCCTCTACTTTCCATCACTTAAAAAAGCTTGGTTTTCTGTGAATACATGGAACACTTTTCAAAGAAAATGAAAATGAAAATGAGATGGGTGTGTTTTATAGCTGCCTTTCCTTATAAAATAAATATATACATCTCTTCTAAAAGATAACTGCTGTTCAGCATCCCTTAGATGCAGCAATCATCTTAATTAAATTTGCAAATGATCTCCTAAACAGTGACTTATAAGATGTTAATGCTGTAGTAAACACAGAAAATTGTGTAATAAATATATAAAATACCTAAATATGAATTAAGTTCTCGAGTTAATACAAATAATTTTAAGTTAGGTTTCTGGAGAGAGGAGGTTCATGTTTGGAAAAAAATCCATTTATCAGCCCAAATACACTTGACTTAGATGTTTGCTAGTCTCAGCAGGAGTGGCACATCCCATATCAGTAGTCCCTGCACAAGAAGTATTGCAGCAAATTATATTTTTGATTGCGTGTGTGGAGTTTGTTTTTTGTTTATTTGTTTGTGGGTTTTTTTAAGAAATCAAAGAAACAGACCTTTGTTAAAATCTAGGTGTCAGAAGACATTTATATATGCATATACATATACATGTTCTCCTATGTGATAGGTGGCATATTTCTCTACATTCTGCTCACAATTTTTCTCCCTAAACTTTTCCATATCAATAAGAGGTAATTTTTTCTATAGTATAAGGATTGTTTATGGAGTGTCTGCCTGCAATAACCAGTTATCTCTGGAGAGCAGGTATCCAATTTTTTTCTGCTTGGACAGGAAAGAAGCGCAAGGTCTGTCAAAATGACAGACGCACACAAATTGTAGCAGGCCCTTCAGTTAATTCATCATACAGGTCTAATTGTAAATAGAAAAAACCCCAGTTTTAAACCCTGTAGTGAAAGTAGTATTCATTGGGGCAATTTTTGCCCCACATGGTGAAAAGTTTTCTTATCTCCTTGGAGAGTTCAGCTATACTGCATTGCAATGCCAGCATATAACTCCATATATTAATACCATCTTTGGAATATCTAATATTTTTGGACTTACTATAAGTATCTTTGCCACTCAGTATAAAAAAATCTTTGCTTTTAAACAAGGCAGTGAAGGGATGACCTTCACTGAGCAAACACTCCACAGACAGGCTGGAACACAATCCTAAGCCCCCTGATTCCTCAGTAGCTACTACCAGAGAAAGAATGAAACCTTTCAATCTCCTTTCCACCAACAAAAGTCCCCCTTAAGCCTAGGCTGCTCATCTGATGAATCCATTCGGGGGTGATGGTGGGAGCTGGGGAACTTCTCTGTGGAGGACTCTGCATAAATATCTTGTGGCAAGATGTCATCCGTATTCTAGGCAATAGCATCCACATATGCCAAATATTTTTAAAAGAGAGCATAATCCAAAAGCATATCAAATTAATTATATTGTTTCACTTATGCCTTGCAGCCACTTTCTTAATGAACATTTCATCTCCTCTAATTTATCTTAAAAACCCAAATTAGGTGTCTTCACTCCATGTGCAGATGCAATTAGGTCAAATGGAAGGTTTTCTTGAATTGAATAGCCAAGTCATATGTATACCTGTGCACTTCCACATGAGATTTTCCCTTTCACTCATACATGTCTACAACAAGATTTACATCCGCAGAAATTCAATTTGAACATTCGTTTTCTGCCATGAAGGATGCATAAATCCAGAATTAACTCCGAGAATCTGAAGATACTCAGATCTTGCATTTTTATGACAGTAATAATGCCAAATTTTCTTCTTAATTAAGATATCCTAATTTCACCTAAGAGAAGCAAAATTCAGCAATTTTTTATGCTAATTGAGGATCCATCAATCTCACAAACAGCATGTTATTAATTCAAAGACAGTCAAAATAATCACACATCTCAGAGATTGTAGTATGCAGTTGCTGACACTGATGACAGAACACATTTCTTTAGTAAGCCTTCTGTCACATGTTGGTGGTTATTCTGCCCTTAAAATAAAAAAAAAAAATCCCTTAATAACAGAATTAAACTTACATTGTCAGTCAAAACAGCCAATAAATCAACACTCTCTCTAGTCTCCTGACTCAAATTTAATTTTGTTGCCTGACTATGCAGGACACTTTTAAATAAGAAAAATAACAAATAATAAAATTTCCTGAGGCCCAAATTTGCATCAGCTGTAAGGTCCACTATCTCCTTTTTTTCTTCTTTGTGTATTAACTCACTTTCTGGCTTATTCAAAAGAACCAATACATTTAAAAATTTGAAGCATCAGCTTACCAAGTATTTTAGGAGTTAATTACGTCAAATATAGTGCTGGGCAAAAGCAGATTCCACCTCCATAGTTCATTCACATCTCAGTATGTCACATCTCCCTGGAATTCCATATCTTGATGTTTAAAGTATGGGTGACATATGATTTATATTGGTTTTGCACCTGACATTTATTTGTTTCTCTTCTCTGACAAGATGAGAAAACAATGTGTCTCGTCTTGTCTCAACGCATACCACTCAAATTCTGGCTTACAAAAGTGGAGAAACGTGCATCTTTTTGTCATATACATGGTTCACTGACAATCAGTTTAGATATTTGTGGACAAGAATATACCCACCATATTGTTCAGTATACACTGGGCTTTCTCTTTCACTCAAAGCCTTTAGAGTGTACAGGACAGACACCAGGTTCAGTAGTTATTTTTGTTCCTTCAGATTTCATAGAAATATCTTGCTTTTGGCAGTTCATATACAAGTCGAGACAATTCTGCCAGGTATTGCCACTAGTGACTTCACACGTCTTAGCGAGCTAGTGAGCAGCTTGACTACTGTTGAGGAGACCTTTTTCATCCATTTTGGCAGGAAGCAGTGGAACACATTTCAGAACAGTCAATGAAATTTAGGTTAGACTGACACAAATTAAGAGTAAAATTCTCTTGAAGACCTCAACAGCAGCTCAGAGAAAAGTACAGAATGAGTTTAGATGGTAATACAGGCAAACACAACTGTACACAGAGAATATACAGCAATGTCAGAATTGGCTATATCCATGCAGCATTCAGCAAATGTTGTAATTTTACCACTGTAAAAATCAGTGATTCTGAGTGTTAAAAGTTGGAATTGCTGCTTGTGGTATTGTTTGTCTCACTAAAGAAGACAGCATAGGGACCAATTAACTCATGTTATCTTTGGTTGGTCTCAGGACATCACTCAAGCAGAAATCAGGTAGCTTTTGTTTAGAGGCTGGATTTCTAAACTCATTGGTTTTGCACATGTCCTGGCAGGAGTAGGATATTATGAGGGCTGAAAACAGCAGCCCTGGAAATATTTGAGAGAACCACCCCTTTAAATATATATTTCACATTTTAATTATAGATTTTATTACATATTTATTCACATATTTGCAAGATGTCCTAATTGTTCTCGTTAATATGCTAAGATGTTGATTGCTGATAAATTTAATATATGCATACCATATTATTATTGTGATTTAAAATTGCATTATTAATTGACCTAAACTGTCTAATTTCTCTTTCCATCACTAACCTGTAAGCTTGCGGAAAAATGGCCTCAGCGTTCTCTGTCAATGTTTCGAAAACACTATCAATTTCTGTCAAACTCCTAATGTTGATAATTTATCAACTTCCATTTCTGTGAAGCTGTACTTCAACAAAGGCCAAAATCAGCAACCATTCTTTCGGCCAAGACTCTATCATACTAGTCGAAGCCAGCTTTCATTTAAATTTTACCTCAAACCCAAAAGTCAATAGCCGAAATAGATTGAATCTGAAGAAAGGGATCTGTCTACAAGAATTGTGGGAAGGAGAGCAAAACTAGAACCATGTTGTTCCAAATCAGAAGAGTAAAAGAGAGATTTTTCTGACCACTTTTTGGCAGGAGAGGGAAGAACACCGGATGGGCTCAGTCTCGCCTCCTGTCTCAATATGTGTAGTCTCCAATGTAGGGATGCTCTAAATCAAATCTGTTTGGAAAAAATGCCAAATGGACATAGGCTGTTAAAGTGAGTAATTGGCAATGTCATTGTGATTGATACGGTCTATTGGTGAAACTTGCAATTCACATCTTTCTACTGATTTTCAGTCATTTTCACAGCCATCTGGTTTAGGTTACGTTTTAAAATATTCAAAGTTAATACAAGTAAGAGAATTTTCAGGTATACTGCTCTGAAGAAGAGAGAAAAGGTATAAATGGTAGCTGAAATGCAGTCAGTATTTTACATGTTTATATTTTGAGTGCAATTGAAGTTTCATATAAGCTCAGAATGGTAATATTTAACTTTACCATATTATATCATGCAACATAGCTTTATATGACAGCTTAGTGTTATTTTGGAAAAAATCCCAAACCTTTAAATTCAATATTTCAAATACTCTAGAAGCAATAAACTGATGTATAGCTTGAAAACTAATTTGAAGTTCTTCTTAGACGCTGTATAGTCACTATTTTATATACCAAGCATTTTTTCATATAGATAAATGGAAGTTATATTCAGAAAATATCACAAAGGAAAATAATATGCCTTTTGCCTAGAAAAAATTTAAAAATACTTTACAGCCTAGATAGAAGGCAGATCTACATGTCCTGCTCTTCCTTAAAGCAGTTTTGCTTATTTTACCTATTTCCAATGTAAAAAATAATTTTTCCTACTGAAGTTTTTTATAAAATAAAAAATTACCTGGATAGTCCAGTGGCAATTTTATTAATATTGCTCTATACTTGTAATTACAAGGTTTAGGTTATAAATATTTGCTTAACTCTAACAATTTGAGAAAAAATATTACATTCGAAGTATATCATTAATAATAATCTGGAGGACTGGTTTTTTTATGTTCAACTGGCTAATTTATCAGGATAATCTTAAGGAAAGTACAACACATTTTTGGTAAGAAACAAAATAGAAATAAGGCAATACTTTTCCATCTAGAAGTTTTCTACTGAAACCATGAAAAATCTCCTCAATTTGGCCCATTTGAAAAGTACACTGTGATTTGAACATAAACAATAGGGACTGGTGTGTATCTCAGAGGAGATATCTGTTTCAGGTGTACTGTGATTATTCCATCCTCGGATAACAGAAGCCTAAGATGTCTGTTGCCTTGACTGTGCCGCATGGCTGACAAGGTTTGCTCTGGAAACAGGATGGAACATAGGAACTGAAAGTGGAATTTTTATTTCTTTTAGAAAGAATAATAAATTTGATCCACAAATCAGATTCAGATCTTTTCACATGTGCACACACAGTCTTAATTTTCTTGTTGCACTGAAAAGTGGTCTGTTTTCTTATAGAACTGCTATACATTTTGTTCATATCTGTTACCAATGGAAAATTGATTCATGCACTTGAATATCCTTCAGGTAGATGCTTGTACCACACATGAGAACTAATGAGAAAAAGTAAAATAATTATGGGAAGTACATTCAAGTTTGAAGCAAAATTGTGATTAAAGAACATTTTTTTCAGACCTCTGAGCATGGCTAGAGATATTTTCTCTCTTACTCAAATTCACCAAATTTATGGCAGAATGCTAGTAGTTATTCTGAAATATTTGAATAGATTTTTTTTTCTAAATTAAATTATTTAGAACAACGGAAAGAAGAAAGTAAAAATATTTGTATGCTCACAAATAAATAATTTTGAATTGATAAGAAAAGTGCTACAGAATAGTGCAGAAATATTTCAGAAACTTATCTGTAATTAAAAAGTTAAATGCAAAACAACAGTAGAAATTTTAGAGTAATAAATTTTAAAGCTTTCTCCAGAGATGTGTGTACTTGTGGAATTCTAGAAAAAAATCCTTGTTTCCTAGGCAAAGAGCCATCTGGTAGTCTGACTGGATTTAGATTAAATCTAGGATTTTAAAATTTATAAGTGTTACTACTTGTACTCAGACCTGCCATTCTGCATAACTCATGTTGCATCCAAAGAGGAAAGCACCTTGTTTTCTGTCAACCTTAGTGGAACACCTGTTTTTTCCCCAACTGTTTGGTATTTAATGAAATACTTCCTAACATATGTTACCACCTGCCCCCACGCAGTTGAGAGTAACCCAGGAATTGTTAATAGATCCCTTGGGGCTGACTCGAGTGAAATGACACTGAATGATTGGTGTTTGTAAATACATACATACATACATATGTACATACATACATACATACATATATATATGTATATATATATGTAGGTTTTATTCTAGAACAAATTTTTTGCAGTTGAAAGCAGGTATGTAGCCATTTTGGTTATTACTCTGTACAGAAATATAACAATATGAAAGCATAAAAATATTACTTAAGAAAATGTATAAGGGGAAAGAAAGAATGAGAGAAAAGTCCAGCCATTACACACCCGAAAACTCACCTGTCTTGAGGGGTACAAACCTGGCCTCAATAAAGCACTGCCACCTCCAGAATTGGGCAAATTTTTTGACTTATTAATCATTAATAGTCCAGTCTCTCACAACATATTATCAAGCATTTATAGAAAACTAAAGAAATTAAATAAGGTCCTTCTAAAGCAGTAAATGAAAAATTTTCTGTACATTATATCAGCAATAAATATTTACTGGGCTTTTTGGGTATTTTTTAGTTGGAGTAAATAATAGATGACCCTTTATTTGTATAGTTTATAAGCAATGCTTATACAGCACACTTCTTTGCAATATACAGTGATTCTCTAAGCCAAAGTATCACACCCTTTAGGAAATCAAAGAAAGATGGTATCCTTACTATCTTCTTGCCACATTTCAGGTCCTGTGTGCCAGAAACTTCCCATGTCAAGGTATGGAGTACAGGAAGGAGAGATGGCCTTTGTTTTCCCAAGTCACTGTTTATGCGTGATGGAGCCCTGCTTTCCAGGGACTGAACACCTGCTTGCCAATTAGAAGCAGTGGATGAATTCCTTTTTTTTTTGCTTAGCTTGTATGTATAACTTCTGCTTTACCGTTTAAACTGTCTTTATCTCAACCCGACAGTTTTCAGTTTTTTACTCTTCCAGTTCACTCCCTCATCCCACTGGGGGTGAGTTAGTGAGTGACTGGGTGGTGCCTAGTTGCCATCTGGGGTTAAATCACAACAGAACTATGGAATACTCTTAGAAAAATAGTACCTGAGTTACATGAAAAATCAGACTATTCCAGACCTAGCAGCAGGTGAGTGAAAACATGACCAAAAGAGCAGAGCTGCACTGTGAAAATAGTTTTGATTTGTTATTCAGGGAATATTAAAGTTATTGTATTCAGGTCTGAGGATCCATCAGTGTTTCAGGGGTCAGACAGATCTTCAAGGGGCATTTCAGGACACCTAAGTTAGACCTGAATTTTTCTTTGGAAAAGCCTCCTTTTCCTTTCTTCTTTTTCTGTCTGTAAAAATAATTTAAAAGCCCTCTGGGAATCATGTCCTTTGACTGAAGTTTTCCTTTGCAGGTATTTTCACTTAGTTAATTTAATATAAAGATAATAATAATAGAAAGCTATATCTTCTAGTAGCACCTGTTTATTTATAGAATAAAGCTATTGGTGCCAAAATTTTTAGGAGTATTTGATTGCAGATGGCAGTGTTTCTTTGGAGGTAATTAATTTTATTAAATGGTGCACTGGTTTTGAAGTCAAAAGTTTGATGACGCACCATTTTTTTGCATTTGCTTCAAATAGGAGTGCAATTGAACCTGTCCGATCAGCACATCATGGTGTGGAAGTGACATACTTCAGAAGTGCACTGTTAGCTTGACTGCATGGTACACTTTTTAATTAAAAATAGGTAAAAGAGTTTTCAAATTGCATGGATAATCTGAATGAATTAAGTCTTAAAAAGCTTGGGCAGCCATTTCTGCAGGAAGATGATGCAGGCTGCAGTTAAACTATATTACTTTGAGCACCTCTTTAGCTTCCGGTCTGTGTTCAAAGTCAAATCCATGATGTGAAAATAGGTAGATATGCTAATTACAAGATGACATGTAAGAATATGGAATAATTCAGAAGTATTTATTCACACATCTGCCAAATGAATATGACAGCAAAGAATTCGAAGAGTTATACAGTCCTACCACTACTACAATGGGTGTCCAATTCATGATAAAACTAGAAAAACTGTTAGTGGACAACGGTGCTGGAAAGCAAATAAAAGCCTTCATGTTCTACTGGATAGAAATCTTCTGATTTGCAGCTTGAACATGTTAATGGTAAGTGTCTATTCACTTGTTCTTTTGCCAACAGTGCCCTTCAGCTTAAGTGTGCTTTGAGACAGCAGTCATATTTTCTCTCACTGTTTGCTTTTTTTAGGCAAGAAAAGTCTTTTTCATTTATTCTCCACTTACAAGATGGACTGTCATTCTCCTGCTGAGAGGCAGTGTACAATTAGCTCAAGGACAGTGCTGCTGAAGCTGCACAGCTTCTGAGCAACACAGGTTGAATCTGCCTGGCTGGAAGTTCGTGAATATTTATGTCCGTCGTCGTAGGCTAACCTTTCTTCGGCTTTTCTGTATCTGGATTTGAAGTAATCTTTAATGAAGATACACAGCCAGAATTGCAGACTACAGGTGTGAAAGAAGGGGTGTTGAAAGGATGAATGGAACATGTGACAAAGTACTGAATTAAGTCTGCTGAATGAGTGGTTTGTCACAGTATTTGCCTAGTTCAAATAGGCAGTTAAAACCTTTTCTTACTGAATAGAATTTTGAAATTTGCAAAGAATCAACAAGAATCTTGGTTTCACATTAAGAATTTATGCAATGGATGAAATTAAATACAAAGAAATATACTTCTAAAATAAATTTTACTATAATCTGAGGCTGCAATCTGATCCAAACTCTTCCTTCTGCTGGAAGGAATTACTGCAGGATTTTTTATATATAACATAGTCCTACATATGTAAAAACATCAAAGCAAAAGTATTTGGAAACTAGAGACAATATATTCAGCTGGCCCTAGTATGCTTTCATTAAAAGGGTATATAGACCTTATATCTTGATTTCAAGATTTGGCGTAGAAAGGGCCCAAAAATACTTTGAGTCTCCCCCTTCTCACACTTGACTTCTCAGCAATGTCAATCTAGAAATAATCTATTATCTAATTAGCCTCAGTTTCAGAAAATGTGTCTTAATGTTTTGTCTTAACCTGTTTTTGATGCAGTGAGTAATGTAAGAAGCAATAAAGAAATGCTTGAAGTATCAGGATGGTTAATAGTACTCTGACATTCAGATTTTGTGTAAAATACACTTTTAGATGAAAAGAAGTAATTTTCTTGAACTGGACTGATCACATTTCTGGGAAGGCGGTCAAAAAGAAGATTGCCACCTTGGAGAAATTGTCTGTGCTTCCATTAGATATATATATAATTTTTTTTGACACAGCTGATGCAAGAGTTAAGGAGATGTTGTATGGGCTGCCCCTAACAAAGAAAGATCTGCTCGGACATGTTAGTCCTGTGAGGAAGCTCCTGGCCTATGTGTTCCACTGTCACTAAAATTGTATAAGAGACAGATCTATGCATTTCTGTGCTAGAGTTTTACAAACACTGCCATGGATACATATGTGGTCACTTGGGAAAATTTGAAATGTAACTATGTAACTTCCCTTGTATCCCTAAATCCCATATAGTAACTCAAAACAGCTTTTTTTTTTTTTTTTAATTTTT
>VZRS01014440.1:1092767-1153817 GCA_013398055.1 Ifrita kowaldi
GAGCTGGTGGAGAAAAGGAGGCTCAGGGATTCCTTTCAAACCCTTCTAAATCTGTGTCCAGTTTTTTAGTTTAGCCACATCTTGTTACACGTGTATTTCTTTCTGTACCACTACTCCTTTACCACTAGTTGCGGTGGGTGATTGTCATGCTCTCAGGTCCAGGCTGCAAACCACAACCAAGATCACCAATGTGGATGGGATCTCTCTGGCCACTTTCTAGAGTTCTAGGAGCATTTGGAAAATGCTCGCAGGCACGTGGTGTGATTCTTGGACTTGTCCTGCGTAGGGCCAGAAGTCGGACTGAATGATCCTTATGAGTCCCTTCCAGCTCCAGGTATTCTACGATAAATCTCAACCTCATAGTTTTCTACAACTACCGGCAAGGATGTTGGAGCCAGGTGGGAGTTGGCCTCTTCTCCCGGGCAACCAAGAAAAAGACAAGAGAACACAGCCTCAAGATGTGCCTGGGGAGGTTCAGGCTGGCCATCAGGAGGAATTTCTTCATGGAAAGGGTTGTTGAACATTGAAATGGACTGCCAGGGAGGCGGTGGAGTCACCGTTCCTGAAGTAGTCAGGAAATTACTGGATAGGACACTCAGTGCTATACTCTAGTTGACAAGTTTGTGTACGGCCAGAGGTTGGACTCAGTGTTCTTGGAGGTCTTTTCCAACGTGAATGATTCTGTTATTCTGTGACTCCAGATCTGTCTGTGATAAAGGCTCCAGTAAAGACGGGTAGTAGAGTCTATTAGGTAAAAAAACCCTTGGAATAAAATGAACATCCAGCAAAATAATCCTTTTCTTTCTAAATGTCCTCACTAGAGAGTTGTATTTCAGTAAAGTTCACTCTGAAACACTGGTACAGAAAGTCTGACTTTCTTTTCCCTCAAATTTTCTTAGGAAGATTATTTTCTGTCCAATGCAAGCTCCTTCCACGTGTATGGTTAAACAGGTTATGTAGAGAATACTTTTTCTGGGAAAATACACACATTTTAACAATGACATTAAAAGTGCTAACATGGAATTTTTCATGACTGCTAATGGTTTTTTCCTATTTTTTTTCTCTGACCCTGTGATTTCTGATTATGCCGTCTAATTCTCTGTCCATTTCTGAGACAGACAATTCCTAAACTTTAATTCTGGGTTATGAATTAAAGAAGAACTATGTAATAAATCTTGAACAGTATTTTCGATATAGAAGGATGCATAGAAAGTGTTGTGATTACACAGAGGAAAACAACAGATCAATAGTATCATGCTGTAAGGTATTTTTTTTTAACTTCTCAAGTAGTAACATAATGATTTGTCTTAACAAATGGATGACACAAAGATTATAAGAGTAATACAGAATGAGGAATCAGTCTTATTCACCCTTGTCCTTTCTGAGATTTCTGAACTTCTATCACATACCCTGTAAGTCATTTCTTTTCTAAGCTAAAAGTACTTGATCACTACCCTTTTAAATATGTGGAGGCTGTTTGACCATCTTTATCACCCTTTGAACCACTTACATTTATCTGTGCTATATTCTTTCTTTAGGTGAATGAGAATAACTGCACACAGTGTCCAAGGTGTAAGCAAGTCATGGATCTGTACTGTGGAATAATGAAGGGGTTTTTTGGCCTGTCATTCTTTTCTACTTAAAAAAGCATACCAAATGCTAGCAGTGGGTCTCTACTACAGAGCTGGTAGTTTCATGGAGCTGCCTGTCACTAAAATCACTCCTCCACCTCCCCCCTGCCAAGATTCTTTGTTTAGTTAATAAGTAATTTCAGCATCTCTTGTGAATATAAAAAATGACACTGTGATTATTCCATACAAATCACTTTACATTTGTCTACCTGAAATATCATATGACATTTTATTGCTCAATCAGTCAATCTTACAAGTTGCTTCTAAAATTCTACAATGTCTAACTTTATCTTTTATGTGATATAGACTCACCAGCAGACTTAACTCCTAACTTTGTTTTGCTCTTACACGTGGCTGTGAGGATTATTGCAGATCCCAGGTCAGATCTCTGCAGAGTTCTTCTAGTGGCATTTGTTTGTGACTGTAGGGAAACTCAAAATGTGTTCCTACTCACTTGTTTCCTGCCTTTAAGTGAAATATTTAGGTATGCAAGGACCTTCACACTTCAGATGTGCTCTGCTCATACGCTGGGGCTGATTAGTTTTCTTTGGAAATACATGGGAATTGTATAATTCAGTTTGCTGTTAATCTTGTGTTATTAAGAATTTTACCTGCGTGGCAGACTTAGGTAAATAACCTATAGCACAACTGTCTGTAAATAAGCAGTCAGAAATTGCATGGTTTCAAATGAATTATTATAAGAACCAGAATGGATAGCACAGTGTGATGTTAGTTGGCGTGGAGACTTGTCTGGAGATTTGTATTGCTTCACTTCTTTATTCTCAGTATTTGCTTGCAAAGTAGTGATATCAAAGGCTGCACAGGAAGCTCAGGAAGAAGAGGAAATAATGCATGTCGGGGAAGTACTTCAGGAGCAGATTTTTTTAGGATATGAAGATTCTGTAAGTACTTCCCTAAAGAGTTTGCAGCAATGACTCATCTGTCATAAGTGTAGAAGTTCTGAATTTTTATTCAGCTATTATATCTTGAGTACTTCATCCCAGTGACAAACATTTTACAATTATATTATTTTGTCATTGCAAAGAGGACTTGGAGAACAAAGTGATAGCGTGTCTGATTTCTGTTCTAGGCATACAGACTAACTGATGATATGCAGAAACATGACAGCAGTTGGTTTGTTTTGCTCTTTCTCACTTCAATAATGACTATTTGAAACACAACAGTGTTCAACCAGTATGCATCTCTTGAGTGCTGCTTCCTTTAAAAACATATTCTGTTAATATAGAAAACTGAAGGTGGGAGGAGAGAAAGAGGACTCCAAATCACCTATAAAACCGAAGTAATCACTTTTTGCTGAAATAAGACTGATTTCTTAACTGTCATTTATTCCTTGGCTATCACAACATATATTTCAAGGAAGTTTAAAACAAACAAACCCAAAAAAAGAGAGAAAAAAACAACAAAACTCCTCTCAGAAATAACTTTTAAACCTTTGTGTTTTAATTTTTAATTAACTCTGGCTAAATCTTATCGTTGCACTGAAAGAATCGGTTCTGCTGATTAAAATATCAGCTCTGCTTGGATTCCTTTAACCTGTCCCTTGTGAGGCATGGAAGCAACACACACAAAAACTGAAAGGTGTGTGCTTTGAATTAGCAAGGGTTGCACAACTTGGAAGGACCTGCACCACTGCTTTTTGACTCCTGTATCTCGGGTAGCTTAAATGGATATATTGCAACATAGGTGGATGCATAGGTGAACAGCTTTGTTGCTTTTGTTGAGTCCTACAGAGGTCAATGATTTTTATAGTACCTATGCTGGGGAGAATTTACATATACTGAAAACTCAACTGATAGGATAAGTATTGGTTAAAATTAAGACTGTAGGAAAAATTATGTAAGGAAAAAGAAAAATGATGTGCTCCACTGAAGTATTAATTACTAAGGGGAAAATAAACACTTATACTAACAAAAAACACGTTCATAGCATTCTTCCATTTTGAATGATAGATCACATATAGCTAAAATGCAGAATATTTTTAAACACACATTATTTTCAGACACCTAGGAAATTTATTTATATTTGAAGATTCTTAGATGGCCAGGACTTGAAGTTCTGTAAGTGAAATTTGTTTCAAAGCCTTGCCTACAAAACAAGCAAAGAGGAAATTATACCTGGATTTCAGAGCTTGGTCCAGTAGAAATCCAAATAACATTTTAGTTACATGAGGATCTTTTCATGGAATGAGTGTTCTAGCAAGAACTTTGATAGTCAGGGATCTGTGACCAGACTGAGCTTGGCAGGGTTTATCAGCATAAGTGTGACTCTATGCTGATTCAGTGATACTGCTTTGAAGAGTATCTGTGCTAGATCCTTTTTACTGTGCACTACTTTGTGCACAGACCTTCTCTTCAGTTATCCTTGTGTTGCAAAGCATTCTCTATTACAATAGAGTCCCTTAGAATCTAAACCGCCTTTGAAGGCAGTGGGCGAAAGCTCAGATATTGGTCTCCTGTTGTTTACTGGCTATTTATTCTCCCAATGAAAAGAAGATTATCACCTGTGTCAGACAAGATAGCTTTTTTCCACTGTGCTACCAGCCTTTTTCAGAAACTTTTGCAATGATTGGGAAGGAAACAAGTTTCACAAAGGGACATATTTTCTTATTTCATTTCCTGCTGCATATAGGCTATTTTTTCTTCCCAGACCATCAATTTGGCTGTTGTACTGAAAAATGCAATTTTTTGGGGGTATTTCCCAGCTCTTTTGGAGTTCTACTTGCATGGGGGGTGTGTGTGTGTGTTTGTTTTTATAAAACTTAGAAAGAAATTGAATGGAATCCTGAAATGGAATATCAAGTAATAGACTACAAAAACAATTCCAAAAAATCGCTCTCTCTAATTTTAAGATCATCTTCATCCCCTTTTTCCCAGCAGGATATCATACCTTTATTATTTTGTAGCAGCTATAGGTATAAATCTCTTCTGTATTTTCTGAAAGCTAGAAATAGCCTCTTCATTTTGTGAGAGATTTTTTTCTGTTATTTTCTTTTCTTACCTTTCTCTCCAGTTCCTCCCAAATCAAGGGCTCCTATTAAATAGTAAACTTTAGAAGTTAATCATTTCACGTTAAGTTTCAAACGAACCCAAACCTGCGTAATTAGCAATTTTCCTTTTCCATCTTCAGAATAAATTTTCAAAGTAGAGAGATATTTGTCTTCTCATATTTTAAAATAATTACATTAGTGAGGGAAAAATTAGAAAAAGTTAGGGTAGAAATGTAGGGCCTGCCATGGATGATGAGGTGGGCCATGTTTTGATTGCCTCATTTGCTAGTCCTGCCTGAATTGTCTGCTGAATAAAGTCCTTTTATTGCCCCACTGTTTGCCACATAGATATGAATTTAAAAAGACCTTGCAAAGTTTTCAACCTGGAACCATTGGAAACATAATTGGAAGACGAGGGAACGTTTTTCTCTTCACTAGTATGAAAAGTAGGGGAAGGCAAGCATTTCTCTGCCCAAAGGCAGGCTCAGTTATGAGATCTCACAGTGAATTTGTCTTTTCCAAAGGATGTAGGAGTGAATCTGGCTCTTTTGGCCTTTCTAGTTGACCAAAAGCATCGGGCTGCAAGGTTATGATAGACAGCATGACCACAAGGGTCTAAGTGATCAAGCAAGGAGATGTCAGTCCTACCTCACTGTCCTGAAAAGCAATTAGCAAATGAAACATTAGATTTCAGATAAGAGTTTTTGTTGTACATTTAACAGGTATTTTTTTAAAAGCTAACAGACATTTGAGTAGTTTTTTTCCCACCACTAATGGTCTATCCTATAATTCTCATCGGGTCAATCTATGATTAGAAGGGAATTTTTCAGACACATAAAGGGAGAGTTCCTTCAGGATCCAAGGAGCTTTAGGATATTGAAAACCTATAAAAATGGAGACTACATAAGCTCTTTGGGCAGTCTGTAGAGACACTAAAGTTATAATGCTTTATGGAGATGCAGAAAAATCTGTTGTAAAACCAAGAGAGATTTGGGTGAAATATGTCTTGAATAAAAAAAATCTTTCTGGCAAAGAAAATCTTATATTTTCACTTAAATCAATCTTAAGGCCTTTATTTTCCCCTCTACAAAACCTTTCTAGGGTAATATCCTTATTTTTTTAATTTATGCAGAGAGATTTTAAAAATATTGCTTATATGTTACATTTCTCTCTTTGAAATAATTTTAATTTTAACTCGTTTTATCAATTTCCAAGGTAGTTTTGATTATGAATCAGCGTAGCATATGGTGTTTGACAAGTAAAATCTTATATTTTCACTTAAATCAATCTTAAGGCCTTTATTTTCCCCTCTACAAAACCTTTCTAGGGTAATATCCTTATTTTTTTAATTTATGCAGAGAGATTTTAAAAATATTGCTTATATGTTACATTTCTCTCTTTGAAATAATTTTAATTTTAACTCGTTTTATCAATTTCCAAGGTAGTTTTGATTATGAATCAGCGTAGCATATGGTGTTTGACAAGTAAAATGTCTGCAATGGAAATGCTCCACAACACTCAGATCTCTTTAAGTTGTCATTCAGGTAGTGACTCTCCACCTTGAGTATTAACCCAGTGTACTTATGCTACTTGCTTGAGATACCAAGCTGCAGTTATACTTCCTGTAGTTAATCCCTTGAAAAACAAAGGATGAGATGATCTGCATCAGGCTGGTAACAGTATGTGAAAAGCCAAGCATTGAAGCAGGTTCGAGGAGAAAAACAACATAAAAAATTTTCCTTCCTAATTCTTGGTGTAATAAAACAAATTATCTTAATTCTAAGGAATTAAAATGGTCAAGTTGAAATTTTGAATGATTCAGCTGTCTCTTTATAATTGCTAAATATAAGACTGCAAATCTAGTGGGACCCATGTAAGCAGTAGCAGTTTTATTTTTAAATATTTTGACTTAAAATATTATTTCTCATGCTGTTCATCTATTATAATAAAATCTGCAGAGATGCTTTTAGGAAGTGTTTTCCAAAGAAAGTCACAAAAACACCAAGTAAGATCAGCCTTTGTGATCAATATAAATTCCATTTCTCTGTTTGCAGCTTTTCCTGAATGGGAAATGTCTCTTAAATCAACTTACACCTCTTTGGTTATGTCCACTTGGAAAAAGAGTCTCCAATTAAAGTCTAAAATCTTACTGTTTTTTTCTTGACACACTTAAGAGTGCACTTACAACCCTTGTTGTATTTGATTATATGTTAAAATAATGTTTAGGATCCATTGAAATAGTTCTAGGGGGACATGATGAAAAGATTATTCAATCTTTCTTTGAAAAGTGGTTGCTGATTGTGCAGGATGCAGCCTCCTGCTTCTGTAGGATTAACCACAAACAGCACTTTACTTGTGCTCATTGCTTAGAAGGTAGACTGGGAAAGATCAGCATCTTATCCATTAAGCCATCAAGGTTGTTCTTAAACAGCAGATGTGAAGCTTAAACTTGAATCACCAATGTGAAGTTCAGCAGTCTTTGGTGCAGTGCATATTGGTATTCAGTGTTCTAAATGTCAGTACACAGTGACAGACTATCAAATACGTTGAATCATATCACTGAAAGCCAGGAGATAGAGCAATAATCAGCTAAGTCCAATTTATGTTTATAAATGGAAAGCTCAGTTTGAGCCCTACTTAACTGAACAGACAATGCCTGCATGAGGTTAGATTTCTACATGAGCCTGTTTATCTCTAATTATATGCTAATCAATTTGATTTCTCATTTAAACTCAAACTGAGAGGCTTCCTTGTAATAACCAGCTCACATTGAAGCAACAAAGCTGCTTTATATTTACCACATCAGCAGGGTTTAATTGCACATTTGGACAATGGAAATGAAGATGGATTCATTTTCATTGTCCTTGCAATGTAGCAGTATACAACACACTTTTAGTTTGAGCTGACACATTTATGGTAGAGATATTAAACTATAACATCCAAATATTTGTTAACACATTGCCAAGCTATTTTGTTCATATTGTTTTCTAAATGATGCACATTGTCTGCCCACTGTTATCTTTCCCACCACTTAAAAATACGGACACTAATTGTATTACCTTGGTATGGCAAAGGTCAAAAGAATAAAATTAGGATAAGGTCTCTTTCTATAAAACAGAGGCGTAGTCCAAATTATATGTGAGGAGCACAGACACATTTCCTAGTGCAAGTCCCCAAAGAAGCAATAAAAAGCATGCTATGTTGCTAAACCTGCCTGCAAATATCAGGTGAAAATCAAATTCATTTGTGGGTACTGCAGGAAAAAATTTGGAGACGTGGTAGTACCTCTTTTTCTGCACCCATAGATACAAAATCATGATGATTTAAAGCACAGTTGAATCACTGAAGTTAAAAGTTTTATTTCTCAATAATGGTTTTTAACTATGCAAACCTTTAAGTAGTCTCTACATACATGACTGTGAATGTACCCAAGGACTTTACTGATTTCAGTACGAGATAAAGCCGATATCCAAATATTTGTGTGACTTAATCTATTAAAATGGACAAATGAATATCTTCATGAAATATGTCTGATTTATCTAATTTACTTTTGAACCCTTTGACATATATTGAAAGTGTATTTGTACGAAACCTTTATGCTAGCAGAAAATATAGCAAAATGTAATACTGAATAAATCAGGTTGCTGAAAAGAGAAAATTAAATCTTGTTTTGATTCTTATAGCTAGGTTTTTTAATTGGATGCTAATTGTTAATTTTATGAGACGTAAAAAGGAATATTGCATTCATTTCTCTGAAATTTATTAAAACCTTGGAATTTTTGGATACGTAAAAATTGTCACTCCTAGTACAAATGATTCCATAGAGCATTTGTGTGATACTGTGCAGTTCTTTATTGCATTCTTGGGATGCATTGACTGGCATGCCAAAGCCTTTCTTGTACAATTGTTGTTCAGCATGGCAAGACAAAAATACTTTTATTTAGAGTAGTATTTCTACAAACTAGACATTTTGAAAACACTGAAAACTGCTGGCCTTTGATCCAAGGCAACCACACTGCGAGAAAAATAAAGGTCTTTTAAGTAAATTTTGACTGTGAAGAAGTGTTTTATAGTGTTCTGGGTTGAATGGTTTTTTTAGTGTGATCCTGTTTGCACTTACATTGTGACTGAACTAGTAATAAGTAGACATCAAATCTCACTGTTTTTCAGCTAGAACATAGAAAAAACCCACTTCATTCACCATTTTTGCAGAAGACCACATGAAATAAATTAATCTTCTCTCAAATGTTTGGCAACTTAAGCAGTTTTAATTTATAAGTAACTTATTCCTGTGGTTTCTAGAGAGGAGTCCATTAATTTTTCAGAGGATAATTTGCTGTGATATTACAGTCCTTTTTTCTTGGAGCAGTGGCCATCTCTGCTGGTGCATGAATTGAAGCACGTGGTGCTTCAATCTCTCCACTCATTTTCAAAATAGTGTATGCTAGAAAACTGGCATTATCAGAAGACTGCCATAACCAATGCTTCTATCATGAAGAAGAAAAAGTTAAGAGTAAGAATTGAATATGCGCAATTTCAAACAGGGATGTAAGTGAACACAACAAAACATTGTCTTTCAGTTGATGAGCTTGTGGAGGTCATACATTGTGCCAACATGAAGTATTTTGGCTAGTAAAGGCAGTCTGAGGCTGTTTGAATGTAACTTAAAACTGATGACCATATGTGATCTGAAACACAGGTATTTACGCAGACTTTTAAAAAGTGGACAAATAACGTTTGGTGAAATTCAGAAATGGGGTTTCTTTTTGCTTTCTCTTTCCCAAAACTTAAATGTATAAAATACTTAAACACTTCAGCTGAAGTATAAAACAATTTCTAGCACACTAGAAAAGATTTTGAGAGTTAATCACTCTGTCAGGTGAAAAAGATTCAGTAGCTGGGCAACAAAACCTCCAGTTGTCTCTGTCTTTTACTGAACTACCAGACACACTGAGGTTAATTGCAAGCTAAAGATAGAACACATGTGTACTTAGGTTTTCCCTCAAAATCAAAATTGAACAGAAACATGGATAATTTTTAAACTGTTGACCCGCCTTTTCTTTATAAACTGTTGAAGGGATGTCCAGGAAGTATGAAATAACTACATGCTTCAGAAAAGGCAATTTTAACAGAAATTTGTTGGAAATCTTGAATGAAAAAATGGATGAAATTATAATAGTACTATCCAAGTGGTGCATAAGACAAATCATATATGCAGTACAATGACTATGAAAGTGGCAAAAGAAATTTAGATCTAAATTTTCTGTTGCTTGATGTTCCAAGAAAACAAATAGGCAATTTCACTTTTGAAGGTTACTTTCTTTTTACAGTTTCATACTTACAAGTTGAAAGTTCAGATTTAATAGGAAGTCATGTGTATACATATGAATATCAGTCTGTAATAATTATAATTCAGTAATCTTAGCAAATACAGCTATTCTGCAATCAGGATACATTTACTCTTGTCATTTGTCCACAGTTCAACTATACCTCTGTATTTCTTGCTGCTGGGTTGTCCTAGCTATCTCCATTTCCTTTGCTCAAGTTTCCCTTACCATCACTTGGTGCAATTTACATTGACTTGTTATGTCAAATATATTTGATGGTTGCAGTTGGTATCTCCGTATGCAGGAAAAAAGATTACAGCTTGTGCATGGATGCTTTAGCTACTTTACAAGGGAGTCTGCCAGTTCAGGTTTGTATTAGCCCATACAGGAGCCGTCATTAAGATTTTCCCTTCTGTGGATGAGAGCAAGCTCTAACCAATTCCAAACTAAAAACTATGCCACTGTACTAGGGCGGCAGTGAATTGGTGCTGCTGCAGTACAGCACCATACAGAAGTGAGTAAGGATCCTTTTGGTTTGGCATTCAGCCACCTAAGAAAAGGGACAGAGTTTTCACATGCTTTCAGAAACAAAGTGAGGGTGGAATCACTGTAAGGTTCAGCTGTTGAAAATTTCATCTCATTGTCTCCATTTTAGTACTTTTTAAGGTGTAACACATTAATACAAATTACACTGCAAATTTTAATGAGTTGCCCAAACTGGCCAAGACAATCATTCTTTATTTCTACTGGACAGATTTTATCAAGTATCTGAATGTGATTGTAGTAATGTTTCACAAAACATGATGGTGATAGTATTTAGCAAAATGTGCAGCCATCAGGCTTCAACTCTGCATTCTGTACTGAAAATGAAGAAATGAGTTTTTTAGTAGTTCTTTTTAAATGGTCACTGTGGCTCTTACAAGGGACTCTAAAAGAAAGCCCTCTTGATTCTGTCTTGGGAAATAATGTCTTCAAATCTCATCAGCTTCTGTTCCTTTGCCATTCGCTGTTTCATTCCCAGCAGCTTCAATCCTGTTCTGTTTCAGTTGATGCAGTCATTTGGTGCTACTTCATCCTTGAACAAGTCTGCTGCTTTTTATCTTGTCTGGTTGTCTGAACACATTCTTCTTCTCTATTACTTCAGGCAGCAGTAGGAACTCACCCATCAGGACCTTCCCTTGTGGAGTTTGTTTTGCATTATATCCCCTGCTCAGCACAGGAATGGATTGTTTGACTCCTACCTTGGTAAGAAAACAGAGACCAAGTAAAATGTATGTGATAAAAAAATCAGCTGAGCAGAACCCTGGGGAAATAGTGTGGAAAAAAGCTAGGAAGAATGGAAACACAGACTGAACAAGAGGAATGTATATGAAGACAGAAGGCTAAGCAGAGCATCTATATTTATAGTTTGATAGCATTGGGTGGGAAACTATCATATGATTGCTTTGCAAAGGTCTAATAGAGGGAAGAAAAGTGAATAGTAAGGTCTTCTTAGGTGAAATATGTATATATGAAAGTATTCAGCAAAGAAATGAAGATAAAAAAATGAAGATATGGATGATAAATATATAGATATATATGTGTGTGTGTGTATGTGTGTAGTGAACTGTGTCACTATGTCACATAGAAAAAGAAGTGAACTGGATATTATAATGCTACTCTTTCCTCTATTTTATGTGCATTATTCAGCTGAACAAGGACCAAGAACCAATTAAAGTTCATGTCTAAAAAACATTTAGGACCATTTTAAAGAACTATGATTCCATTTTCTAAAAATAAAACATTGTATTTCAGAAGAACAAACATCTAATTCAGATCTTTCTCTCTTTCTGAAAAGTACTTGACAACATAAAGGAAAAAAATAACTTGAAACAATTTTACAGCGAAAAAAAGTGAGCAATAACAGACTAACAGAAAGGCAAAGACAAGGATGAAAGAGCAGAGCCTAAGGGACTTTATAGAGTCAAAAGGAATGTGTATGAGAGCAGTTCTTGCTATAATTACAAAAGGCATTCATAAGTGTTTTAGTGTTGTTAAATAGTAATGTGAATACTACACAACAGGAATTCTACAGATAAACTGTAAAATTGCAGGGGTCTGGTTTATACTTTTTATCACAACCAATAAAGTGTTCAGAACAACCGGCTAGATAATTTCCATTGTATTAACTCATATGTTGTATTTTAGATTTGTCAAAATATATTTATGGTGCAAGCTTCCAAATAATCACAGAATGACTGAGGTTGGAAAGCACCTGAGCAGGAATGGATGCCACAAGCAAGGTCATCCACAGCTGACTGTCCACAACTGTGTCTAGATGGCTTTTGAATATCTCCATGGATGGAAACTCCACAGCTTCTTCAGGCAACCTGTGCCAGAGGAAAAACTTTTTCCAGTTTTTTAGAGGGATTCTCCAGTGTTTCTCTGCATGCCCATTGCTAATTCTCCTGACACTGGACACACTGGAAACAACCTGGCCATGTCCTCTGTACACCATCCCTTCAGATATTTGTATGCACTGATGAGATTCCTGAGCCTTCTCTTCTCCATACTGAACTGTACCAGCTTTTTCAGCTTCTTATGGAGAGATGCTCTAGTCTTTGAATCACATTCATGGTCTTTTGCTGGATTCTCTTATTATGTCCATGTCTCTCTTGTACAGTGGAGACCAGAACTGGAATTGGCACTCGAAATAAAGCATAACCAGTTCTTTAGTCTTGAAACATGTTTCTCTCATCAATGAGAAGGATTTCATTTGTTGTTCAATATTGGGAATACTGGGAATATGTTGCAGCTTAGATATTTAGTCTTTTACATCTAGAAGATGCCTCATCTCAGTATGAGATGAGTAGAGGAAGGTGACTCTTGAAGGGGGAAAAGAACTCTTAGAGAGGAAAATATGACTGCACCAATGATCTGTTTTGATGCTGACTTCAATCTCCTTCACCAGACTATTTTATACTCAGATTATTGACAATCAAAGATTTCTTTCTGATAAATTACTGAAGAAAACACCCCAAAAAAGGTTTCCTGAAACCAGAGCAATTGGGTAATTTTATGTTCACCTTCATCTTTGTTAACCTGACATATTGCAGAGAAAATAGGAAAGTCAGAAAAGTCAAAAATCAGAATTTATTTTGCATTTTAGCATACTTTAAGCTTCTTTCTACTTTTAAAATATAACAAAACACATTTTAGAAGACAGTCTGA
The DNA here is from genome assembly GCA_013398055.1 of Ifrita kowaldi. NCBI lineage: Eukaryota > Metazoa > Chordata > Aves > Passeriformes > Cinclosomatidae > Ifrita > Ifrita kowaldi. The sequence goes on from VZRS01014440.1 coordinate 1,105,943, forward strand.
ACATAGCAAAATGTTTTTGAAAGTAAAACCTTTTTATTTTCCAATGATAACAGTTTCATGCTGTATGTCTAGAACATTGTCTTTCAGAGAAATCCCTAAGCACTCCCTGTAAAACACTTCTATTTAGAACTTATTCTGTTTAGTCAGACATGGCATTGGGATATAATGAGTTTGGTATTTGAGCAGTAAGAAGCAGAAATATGTTACATTTAGGAGAGAAGGGAGGAGGAACTTTTCCCCATGAAATTTCTAAGATATTTAAGTGGACAGAATGTAATTAATTGCTAAATTGGAATTCAACCAAAGGACTGGAGCTAACTATTTCTTACTTGCCAAAACAAACTAAAAAGCCGAACAGAAACACCATGGTGTCTTTCATGACAACTGGTGAGGATTTGAAATGTAAATCGTGTTCAATTGATTTAGTGGCCAGAATTTAAAATGCTAATCCTTGATACTTGTTATCTTGAGGGGTTTTTTTATTCTAAATAAAATGGAAACCAGTTACTTTCATGACTGGAACAGCCACAAATGCAATTGATCTTGGCTGCCTGAGAGAGCATCTTTGTCAACAGTCAGAGCTGCTATATTTCTGTCAAAAAAAAAAAAAAAAAGCCATTTTTCTATGTTGTGCAGAGAAAGCACTCCATGGCCTAGAAATCTGGGCTCAATATTAAAAACAAAGAATATTTCAAAAAACCCCCTATACCAATCTTGGTTTTGTAATCAGCCGTCAATTATTTGGTAAGTCTCTCCCTTCTGTTTTCACCGGTGAATTGCTATGATATGTTCACACGTTGATTTTTTCTTAAAAAAAAAGAAACACAAACAAAGCAAGACTTTTGTAGTTCTAAGAATTGCTGTTCTAACAATCTCACTGCTTTTTAGACTACACTAATGATTAATCCACAGCAATATAGTCTTTTTTGGTTTAACAAATTATTCTGAACATTTTGTTTATATGAACGACAACTCTTTTCTATCTGAATTGCAAGGCTGGCCTCTGTCAGAAACAGAATAGAGTGTTAGACAGTTGAAAACAGTGCCTTTAGATTTGGAAATCCAATTAAACTTCTCTTAGAACTGTGAGGGTGTGGGACAGGAAAAAACTTTAAGAGGGTTATTAGATTGTGAAAAGCTGTGTTGGCTATTAGCAGAAAAGGGTGAAAATAGCAAAAAGAATACTGAAGGTTTCTTGAGTGACAAAAATGGTGACATTTCTTTGAACTAATTTGAAATACCAAAAATATCCGAGAAACAGTCATTCTGTGAAAGTTAGAGTTCAAGAAAATTGTTCACTCATTCACCATCATTTACTCTGATGGTGACTTAAGCACTTTAACAGGTTGCCAAAAGAGGTTGTGAAGTCTCAGTCCTTGAAAATACTCAAAAGCCATCTGGACACAGTCCTAAGCAACTGCACCTAAGTGTCCCTGCTTGAGCAGGGAAGTTGGAGCAGACGACCCACAGAGGTCCCTTCCAATCTCAACTACTCTGTGATTCCTAGTCCTGGTACTTCCAAGAATGACATTATTCAGTTATCTTCTGGAAGAAAGAAGATTTACTACCTGCTCTACAGCATTGGGTTATGGATAGTTTTTGTTATTTCATTGACTTGCAAGTGATAAAAGAGGGGGAAAGTAAGGTGAAATCTAAGTAAAGACCAGTCTTTGAATAAAGACAGGGCACATCGGAAAGTTAATCCACTAGGTCTTTATTCTGTACTTGTCAATGTTCTCCTGTAATCACAACCAAATCCTTCAAATTCAGGGGCGCTTCGGTTTCCCAAACAGTGAAATGGTTCAAACGTCATGTAGTAATAATCTTATCCATTCATATACTTTCAGTTCAAATTAGAAATTTTAATTTCCATTTAGGGGAGATTAATGGAGTTTAACTACTAATAGAAAATTCAGTGGAAGAACCAATCCTTTTTTCTGAAGGTTGTGTGCAAAGGTCTATATTATATGCAATAGCTTTTGAAACTACTGTGGAGGAGAAGTTTTCCTATTGATAGAAATCCAACATGAGCTTTGCTTAGAAAAGTAAATAAATAACTAAGAGCAGAAGACTAAATCGTGAATTGAAATGGTCGAGGACTATGGGAATTAGGATCTACAAGAGTAGTAGTGTATTTTATGTTGATGTAAACAATGCATGCTCTGGTAAATTAATGCTTTGGTTACCACAAAAACTAGTGAAGTATGCTAAAGAAGGTTTAGTATATATGTAGTTGATAATAACACAGAAACATAGAATTACAGAATAACAGAACGCTTGAGTTTAGAAGGGACTGTGGAGGTCATTTTGTCCAACTTCCTCTGGTTAGGCAAGGTCACACAAAAGTAGCTGCCCAGAACTGTGTCTGGGTAGTTTTTGAATACCTCCAAGGAGAAAAAATTCATACTCTCTCTGGGCAACCTGTGTCAGTGCTCAGTCACCTCCACAGTGAAAAGAAGTGTCTCCTGACGTTCAGGTGCAACCTCCTTGTGTTGTGATGTAACCTGGCAGGTGGTTAGAACAAAACACATCTGCTCGTTCACTCCTCCACACAGTGGGGTGGGGGAGAGAACTGAAAGGAAAAACATGTAAAATTTATGGGATGGGATAAATACAGTTTAATAGGACAGAAAAGAAAAAGATAATAATAGTGATAAAAGAATTAGAATATAAAAATCAAATTATGCACAATGTAATTGCTCACCACGTGCTGGCTGGTGGCCAGCCAGTCCCTGAGTAGCAGCCCCATGGGCAACTTTTCCCTAGTTTATATAATGAGTGTGATGCCATATGGTATGGAGCATCCTTTTGGTCAGTTGGGTTCAGCTGTACCAGCTGTGTCTCCTCTCAGCAGCTTCCTCTGCTCCCTGGTCTGCTGGCTGGTGAGGTGGGTGAGAAGCTGAAAAGTCTTCGACACAGAGTAAGCACACCTGAGCAACAACAAAAACATTAGTGTGATATCAAGATTATTCTTATCCTAAATTCAAAACACAGCACTGCCACAGATACTAAGAAGAAAATTAACTCTAACTCAGATGAAACCAGGGCACTGTGTTTCAGTTTGTGTCCACTGCTCCTTGTTCTGTCACTAGGCAACACCTGACAGTCCTCAGTGCATCTTCCCTCCATTCTTTTATGCATTGGTAGGATTTCCCAAAGCCTTCTCTTCTCCAGTCTGAACTGTCCTAGATAAACTTTCCTCATAGGAGAGATGCTTAATGTCTTAATCATTTTCACAGTCATTTGTTGGAATCTGTCCAGTATCTCCATGTCTCCAACAGATCTATTTAAGTAGTACATTTTTTTTCTCAGTATAATAATTGCTATTCCAGGAACATTAACCCTTTACTCCTAATTGCCTGTGTCAGTAATTTTTCAAGATAAGTTTGAATTAAGCAATGAATAATCCATATGACGCTAAAACTTAATGAGATTATTAAAACAGGTGGTGTGGATTTATCTGCAACATACCATGTCAACCAAACTAATATTCTTTCTGAAAGGAAACTGAAATCCTGAAAACCAGAGAGCATCAGGCAGTAAGAACATATTCCAGTAGCTTTTCAGTACTACCCAAATGACAGTGATAGAGATATTCTCTGAGCCCTGTTTTTTCTTATAGAGTATCTGGTTGTCCTCTAGGTCTTTGGAGTCCTTCTGGCTTTGTTTATACAGGCATTCTCTGTAAATTATCCTGCATGATAGGACAGGAAATCCCTCATAAGAGTTGTAGGTACCCCAAAGGGTCTATCTAAAATGTCAACCCTTAAACAAATTTCTTCTGCTGTCTGAAAACGTTAATACTGTTTCCCATAGAATCCCTACCACTTCTTTTATAAGGCTGAATGTATAACTACGGAGAAAACTTATAGGATATATGTAAATAGTTGCAATTACATTTTTTTTAAAGGATGTGTGCTTTTACAGAAGAGTTCAATGGAATATTAAGTAACTTTTTAACAAATTGCTGTGTTTCAAAGCAATATGTCATATCTTGGAAGCAGAGGGAAGTACCAGACACAACATTTAAATACAGAAGGCAGCAAAATGAGGACACCAAAAGTCTATCAACAAGCTTGCTTATTTGCTTAGATAGATTTATATAAATTCTGCTAAAACTAGATTGTTTTCATTTGTTTTCAATTACCAAAGTTATCTGCCCTAATGTTTACATGTTACATTTACAGTTTACATTTTTTTACATTTTTCTCTTGTTAACACAACCTTTTGTTTTACCTGAAGCTGTATACTATATTAATTTTCAGGTTGGTTTTTATTTTTTTTTGCACTAAGTAGTGCAGTTTTTGTCTTTTTTTTAAAATGTGCTGGCAGACTGTTCCATTTAATTCATACCCTCTGGGTGGCTTCCTAGAAGAGCACTATCTAAAATTATTGTTACAAACAAAAATTCTGGTGTAAATTTCCTGGCTCTTTCTTGGGGCTATTAATGATGATGCTTCCTTATGCTATACTGAACACAAACTATTTAATTTATTTCATACCTTTCTTTTAATGATGCACATTTCTGAAACCAAACATTAGGTTTTTTTCTTTTCTCAGAAACCTTCAACATTTCATATTCAGAAACAAGGAGGTTGTTCTAGATACTTAACATTTTTCTAGCTTTAGATTTTTTTTTCTTTAAGTTCTTGGCTCATTTACAGTCCTTAGTTAGTCCTTGTCTGAAAATTATTTCATGGTTAAACTGCCTAAGGTAGTAATACTATTCTGAAAGCACTTTCATTGTCAGTCCCATATCACTGAGGAAGAGAAAAAAAGTAACATGGTAATACAAAACTTTGATTCTGTATTTGGTATTGTCTCTGCAATTTTCGTGACTGAATCTTATAGAAGTCAATTTAATAATGATGATTTAATATTTTTTTTTTTTAAATGAACAGTATTCACTTCTACTTATATTTCTTACCTCCGCTAGAGATGTGTCATCATGAGTAGCTGAGGCAAAACTGCAACATTAGTACTTTATAATTCCATCGTTGTCTTAGATCATCAGTACTTTACAAACTGTGAGTCACTGCAAGCTGTCTTGTAGCAGACACATATCTTAGAGTTTTCCAAGAGGCTTGTTATTTCAGTGGTTATTGCTGCTAACCTAAGAGCAATCTTTTCTTGGGGGTGACTCTGGCTATTGACATTTTGTTGGAAGACTTTGCCATTAATGTTTAAACAAAGCTTGAGACAATGAGATGTGTTGAAACTTTCCACCTTAATGTGGCTGCAGTCATCTGGAAAACTGTGCTTGAGCAGGGCTCTGCTTGGGAGCTACTATGTGGCTACCTTGAGGCTCTGGCTCATCGGTGATGAAGGGGTCTAGGAGTTAGACAACCAGACAGAGGAATGGGCGTGACGTATATCAAAAGGGGATACGTTGATGCCTTAGGATTTTAGCTTCTATATTTTTCACATCTTGTAATTCTTTATAATTCTAAACTCCATATGGACTGTTAGCTACTGTTCTGCCATTTTGATCAGGCAAAACAATTCCTCTCTAAGCCTGAAATTCAAGGACACCTTACTGTCTCAGGCCCTGAGAAATGTAAACAGACGTGGGTTAGTGGGGAGCAAACTTGGGGTAAATGACTTCATTACCTGAAGCTGTAATTGGAGGATTAACCCCTGATGTGCAAATAGCCCAAATTTATAAAAGGATGAAAACCCATGACCCCGTTATCCATTTTGGGTGTAACCCCTGGGGGCTTTCACTGCCCAGAGTGTACCTGAAGGCCCTTTGATAAATATATCCGCTTTTATTCTCTTAATTTTGTCTAGCCTCTGTTTTTAGGTAGTCCCCAAAAGGCATCAATGTGAGCACTTTGACAGTACTGGAAGGAGGAGAATGAGTGACAAGGTATGGAAATTTGCACGGGAAATCAGAAAGGATGTAGAAACTGAGAACCAGTGAGTATTCTAAGCATCAGCAATAGTCATTCTATTTCTTTAGACAGATGGAGATTTAATTGTTTTACAGAGTGCAAAACAACTTTGAAGAAAAGGTTCAGGATAAAATTACATACCACTGACAGATTGTTGATAATCTGACAGATTATTGATATATCAAAAATATTCTCCTTGCTCTGTCTTTTCTGATTGTGATTCCTTTTCTTATTCTGGAGGGAACCTGACCCTGCACTGAAAGAGCTTGCTAAAGTGATCAAAAAGTAACCTGACAACAGCTATTTTCATCCTATCCTGATGGGTTAGATCAGATCAATAAAAAGACTGATGAGTGCTAGAGTATGTTCAAAAAAAGGTTCAAGAATATGCAAATGGAAAAATGACATAGGAAGGAAGGAGAATAAGCAGTAGCAAATGTTGAATTCTCAGATTAACTGAGACATAAAATAGAGTTTAGTCTGGGTAAAATTATAGAATCTTTTATAGTTCAGTGTTGTCATCTATTGAAATATGCATTTATAACCAGATTTTGATTAGAATCTATGCTCTAGATCACATGAAATAAAAAAAAAGAAGAAAGGATTACATTTAATTTTCCTTCATCTTTGATATATCTTAACCACCAAACATCTTGCAAAGATCACTTTTTATTTATTATAGAACTAACTCAAAACACTGAAATAAACCAATTGTGTTGATATTTATCAATTCGCTCTTTGCCTGTCCCTCGATATCAGACGTATATTTCCAGAACATGAAAATTTTTGATGCATAAGTGAGGTGGAATGTATAAATGAGAGAGCATCTACTCTGCTCTCACAATTTATTTATGATGTTATTCCCAATAGAGGGTTCATCTGAACCATGCTGCAGAATGACCCTTTAAGTGCTCAGGTCAGAAGAAGGAATCTATTTGCTGTTTCTCACAGAATGAATATGACACTGAAGACTCACGTGACATATCACAGGGTAAGGTAGAGTAGATTCTCTGTTTCCATGATTGTTCAAGAAATCTTACTGATGGTTCTTCACACTGTGCTTTTGTTGTTAATATTGGAATATTTGCATCGTGTGTGTGGAGATATTATTGGTGTGTGTGTGGAGATATTATTGGTAGCATCTTGAAGAAAAAAATGTTGCAGAAAGAGAGGAAGGGTAGTTAAATCTGGAGCAAAAATGATATTCCACGCTAAACCTGGAAGTTGGCTTGCTTTCCATAGCTGTTGGGAGGTACTCTGACCACTTTGGCTTTCTTCTTTTGGACTTTTTTTGTACAGTGTGTTTTTCAACTTGTAATGGTTTGAAATGGTCAAAATGGCCCTACTTTATTGGTCCAAAGGAATTGTAAGGATACTGAAGCCAACAACACATTTTGTACTTCTTTCTATCATAGACTCAGTTTTAGAAAAGATTAAAGGGGTAGTTTCTGGTGCTGTTGTACAACACCTGTAAAAGGCCTTCAGTGATACCTCATCTATAATAAGAGAAAAAATACTTATGATTTTTTGAGGTGATGCCTAAATGTTGTGTCTCGATCTATAAAAGGTTTTAGGAACCATACTGGCTGGTTCCAATGGAAACATGGAAAATAAAGGGTTATTTACAAGCAGATTGTGTGTCATTCTAACACTGTGGTTTGGAAGGTTTAATATAATGGCTAATTGTTTTCATCTATAAACAAAAGTGGATTAGTATACTATATGCAGTCAAAATAGATGAAACAGCAGGACACATTTCATTTAGTAGCTTTTTTATGTCAAAATACGTGATGTTTTCTTCGATTCTAGCATTTCTTGCTGAGAGAGAGCTAATATCAAATTTTGGAATAGTCTTTCATAGCAGTTCTTCACTTTCTTTGCACATAAATGAAAAGTAAATAGGAAATAGATCTTGCTTGTACAGTGGTAATTTAAAATTGTCTCCTACTCGAGTTTCTCATATTGTAATCTCAGTTTTCACTTATCCCTGTGGTGGTTCTAGCAAAATCATTCATGTTTGAATGAAAATTTAACTTTTAAGAGAGGATAATAATACCTAGAATAACATGAAGCTGAGTCAGGGGCGGTTTATGTTAAATATCAGTATGAAATATTTCACCCAGAGGGTGATTGGGCACTGGAACAGGGTCTCCAGGGAAGTGGTCTCAGCACCAAGCCTGACAGAGTTCAAGAAGCATTTGGCAACACTCTCAGGCACATGGTGCAACTTTTGGGGTGTCCTGTACAGGCCAGAAGTTGAACTCAATGATCTGGATGGGTCCCTTCCAACTCAGGGTATTCCATGATTCTATGATTTGAAACTTCAAGTTAACAGAGTTTATCACATAATTAAAAAGTGAAATGAAGATTTTTAGGGTTTTTTCTATCATCAGTGTAAAATGACTACTAAATAAGTTTTGTCACTGCTTAAAGTGGTAAACATTTAAAAATCTTCAATCATTATAGACCTGTATTTTTAGAAAAAGTTTATTTTTTTAGGAAGAATTTTTTGGAATTCAAACCTATTCTCAAGATGTTCTTTCCAATTCTATACTCAGTAAATTTTTTCCATTAACTTGGACCAGCCAAATGCTGGAACAGAATAAGCTTATATTTAAAAGGTTTTCTTAACGAAATCATACTTTATATGAAATCACTCTTTACATGAAAAAAATCTTGGCCTTTTAAAATCAATTTTTCTTACAGTACGGAAAAAAAAAGTATGAGAGAGACATCTTTATATAACAAGATTTAAAGATTAAATTATATAGATAGGGGCATAATTACTTGTGCGACCTGCATAAGTACAAACTCAAGAGTAACAGAACCCCCATGCTAAATGGGAGCCTACGGTCAGTTAGTTAATAGTAATTTTTTCTGAAGGAAAGAATTCTTTCTACAAAAACCCAATAGCAAAAATTTTAAATAATTATGTTTCCTTAGTTTCCATTATGCCTGGTGCTACAGTGACCCTTGTCACCAAAGTACAATTTTAATAGTAATTAATTTCGTAATATTTATTTATTAATATTTCAGGATACTATTTGATTATAGGGTGGAAAGAAACTCAGGACAGGAGGTTTTTAAAGCCTTCATTCACTTTCCTTTTCACTTACAGTTTTGATGGTTATTATGAGCATAGATTAATACTTAGCTCCAAGGTAGAATTTGTTCCCATAAGAAACGGTAAGGGTCATAAAAATACGCCAATTTTTGCTTAGCTCCAACTAACCTAGCACTTTAGAAACATTCATCAGGGAATCTGTTCTCTTGAATGCTGTGTGTCAGGAAACGTATCACTGCTATACGTATAACCATTAAACCTTAGCTTTCCCTTAGGGCCTGTTTCCAATACTTTATTCATGTAGATTTTTAAGTAACTTGCTCAGCACTCGTTTCAGTGTTATAAGGAATAGATTATACTTTAGCATACTGCTACTCTTGGGGGTTTTTTGTGCTGAATAACAAACCTAACAGAAATATTCCTTTTGTAATGGACACCGGTAATGTATTATTAAACTCAGACCAAGGAGGTATGAAAACACAGAAATACTGTCAAGAAATGAGGGATAAGCTGAACGAAAAACAAAAATCCTTGTGCGTTTATTTTAACATAACTATACATATATACATGTGTGTGTAAGTGGAAGCATGACAGCTGTTTACTATTCAGAAATAACAAATACAGTGTACCAGTTCAGCACTAGTTGAAATAAAATGCAGCCATTTCCATAGATTTTCAAAAGCTTGGTAAATCAACACCGTGGAATATTTTGTAGGAAAGCAGGATGCCAAATGTATATTTCAAGGACTATGAACTAAAATGCAGCACCAAAAAATGTAATTTCTGTAAAAACTACCATTAGTGCTGAACAGCAATGATACACCTGCAAGGTTTTCATTAACCCTTCTTTCTGCACGTGACCAGAAACATTTAGAATTCTAACTCCCTAGTATTTACCTGGAAAAATCATTCTGAACTTCCCAACACATTGCTCCTGCTAGCCTGTGCTCATAGCCTTCAGAGATTACTGCCTAGTCTCTTGTAGAAACATACCTAGTACTGGTATTTTTTTTTTTTACTAGCTGTATCTCAGTATCTATATCAAGCTGTCACTGTGGCTTTTTGTACTTCAGTCCCTTCTTATTCTTCCCTGAAAGATGTTCCCTTGATCCTTCATTGGAGAGAGGTTCCTTCTCTCTCCTCAGCTTTCTCTTTAGCCTGTGTTTTCCTGTCTCCTTCCAGCTTTGGTAGGAAAATAGTTCATAACAATAAAGCTTTCATAATGACTCTCAAAGTCCTGTCCCCTCAGAACACAACAGGCAGTGTCATTATGTTGGCCTTTTCAAAATTTTCAGTTCCTTCTAGTCAATGTGTTTGATGGGGAATATATGGTTGACCTTTCTGTCCATCTTTCTCATTTCAGCATCCTCTAAGTGTTTCCTGTACATAAACTTCCTAAGAAAAATAAAAATTTGAGGTCTACTTAGAAATATTCCTCCCCAGCTCCTATTTCAGGGAATTTGTGCAGATGCCCTCAGTCATCCCTTTCTGCTTCCTTTCTTCCTTTACAAGTATCAGAACTTATTCAGTTCTTCATGTCTTCAGTTATTGGTCTGTTCTTTGGTAATTTAACCTCAGATTGGCTAGACTGCCTTCATAAAAAATTAGAAAATATTTTCCTGAAATGCCTTCATACTAATTATCATGGGCACCAATGATTTGGCAGCACAGTATTGGCTGCTTCACCCTGCCAGAGAGATATTCCAAGGAATGGGCAACTCTCTTATGAGGAAAGGATGAGAAAATTTGTCTTGTTCAGCCTGGGAAAGCGAGGGCTTTGGGGTGACCTAATTGTGGTCTTCCAGTACCTGAAGGGAGCCTACAAGAAAGATGGAGAGAAACTATTTACAAAAGCATGTAGTGAGTACAAGGGAGAACAGCTTCAAACGGAAGGTTTGGATTAGATATCAGGAAGAAATTCTCTGCTGTGAGGTTTGTGAAATAGGTTTCCCAAAGAAGTTTTGGATGTCCCATCGTTGGAATTGTTCAAGACCAGGTTGGATGGGGCTCTGAGCAACATGGGCTAGCTGGAATTAGGTGGTCTTTAAGGTCCCTTCCAACCCTGGCCATTCTACAATTTTATGTTATAATGTTAAAACTTGAATGCCCTAGAACGCGTAGGGATAACTTCTGCAGCAGTTGGGACGAGACAAACTCTCCAAACCCAGAGTATTTTGTATGAAAACAATACTTGAAGCCAAATAAAAAAAAGCTCTTAAAATGCTGCTAAAGAAAGCCCTTAAAATATTGCTAAAAGCTAATCAGCTGCACATCTACCTGGATTTTCACATGCAGGTGGATCCATTCAATATTCAATTGGATTGGTGGATTGTGCAACTGAATTGGTAAAATATGCAAGTTCTCAAATACTAAAATAAGCAACACACAAAAGTGTGCTGGTTGATTAGTGAAATATGCAGCTTGAGCAGTAAATCATATAATATGATTAGATGTCTAGATGCATAACAGAATTAGGAAGAAAAACTGACTAATTTGTAAACTGTCCTTGATATTTCAGTAAATAAGGGCATAAAATTGTCACTTTGAAAGCTTTGATACATTGTTTTGCAAGAGTTTCAAAGACTGTAATGTCATAGGCATCAGCATTGATTTGAATTGAACTGTTGGTCTAAGTAGACCATGTGGAAAACACAAAAACCTATGAAAAAACAGTAAAAATGAACATTTTTCTCTTAATATAAAAAGATTTATCCTTTTTATTCTATTTCTGTATACAAGATTTTCAAGGTCCAATGAAATCAAAAGTGCAATGGACCAAAGAAAAAATGTAACAAAATTGGTAGAAATTGTTCCTATTTTCCAGGGAAATCTTCTGAAGCCAAACAATCAGTTTAATTTATCTCTTTATATTTGAGAAAAATATTTTTAAGCACAAGGGTTTTTGGATTTGCACCTTCTATTCCCTTGATCTAGTCAAACACACTGTAATGAAGTTAATACTTCTTAAACTCTCTTGATAGCAAGAATTAATATTATTTAATTGTTTAATATTATTGTATGTAATAAATATTAATATGTATTACAAGAAGTAAGACTTCTTTCTGTAGGTGTTGATCCTGTTCAGCTCCTTGCATTTCATGGTCTGCTGAGAAGGGAGAGGAAGAACTTTCTGGGTTGGGACTTCTTTCTGCTTCTGATGGAGTTGTAGATGGTAGCAAGTGTCGTATTTCCCAGGGATGTAAAGTGGAGGAACAGTGGTCACTGCTTTTCAAACTGATTAGTCGAAGCTTCAAAAGTGAAAGCATGTTTTGCAGTCTTGGCCTTTTTCTGACACTAGTGTTAATTACAAATTTAGTATCTTGTTTCTGTAGTCTCGCTAATGCAGCATTCCCCCCCAATACATTTTTAGACCTAAAATACTCTCAAAAAGTCTAAGAGTTAGAAACCTCAGTGTTAGAATAAAAAATTTTCAAAAAAATTTGAAGCACAACATTTCCCTTTCAAAATACTTTCAAAAGAAACACAGTTCAGGTTGTTTTCCAAAATATATAAATATTTTATTGCAGCTTTTGAACTTATGAACCAGGAAAACTCTTTTAATAATGTAAGAGTGACTACAGCCCCTATTATGACATGTATATTACTGAGGGATAACTTTTTAACGTGATCACCTTGTCAAATATGCAATATATTGACAAAAATGACAAACACATTATCAAATTTGCTTAAATAACAAGCATTTTTTCTAGTTTTGGAATACTTACTGTCACCCAGCAGAAACTCACCTTGACAGACTGCCATCTTCTTTTCCCTTCCTTACTCTAGCGACGCACTGTTTCTTTGAAGTAAACAGGCCTCATGCAGTTAGGTTTCCATGTCACTAGCTCTAATTATTTGTCTTTTCTACCTCTATCCCTATGTACCACTAAATTACTGTCCTCATTTTAAGGAGGAATTTGTTAGACATGACCTTTACATCTCTTTCAGTAAACAGAAAGAATGATCTAAGAATAATTCAGAGCTATATTGTTAATGAGCTGGAAATATCTTGCTAAGAAATATAAACAAATCATGTCCTTTGATTTTCGACTAAATTGCATGATATACAGCTTCAAAGGACCTTTGTAGGTGTAAATAAAATGCTACTCTTCCAGAAAATGCTGAAAAGTCACCATTCTTCTCTTTATTCAATGATACCACACAATAATGCTAATGATTGTTATGAATGTTTAACAGTGACTATTGTTTATAAATGTCACTCATGTATTAATGCTATTAGTATTTATTTTGAAGACATTTGAATTTGTAAGCAAGAACTTTTCCAAACAATCAACCACTGTAAAATAGCAACACTTTGATTTTTACTCATTTCATTGTTTTCCATAAATAATGTGTTACACTTACTGAGTATTTCCACAAGGAAAAGAAATGAGTGGAACATAAATCCAACAGTCTGAATTAAGTCATTAGTCAGCATGTACATGTTAAATGTATATGTTCATAAAATCCCTAACGTTTCCTTCCTTCAGTCAGACCAAATGATTCCTGATACGTGCTGCTTATTTTTATCCAATGTTTCCTATCGTGTCTATGGACAACACAAAGAAGGCAAATAAAGTTTGGCTCTCTTGGCTTGAAATACACAAAGATTTCAATAAGTAAATGTTCCTAAGCAGTACTTTTGAACCTCTCTAGTGTCAGGCTTTTAATCTACAGGAGAGGAGCTGTCTCCTGCCCAAGGTGGTGAATTTTGCTTCATTCATGGTTCCTAATGCCATGTCCTAGGTGCTTCTCCTAGATTGAGAAGGTCAGTTCAGAAGGTCAATATCTCTTTGCGGCATAACACAGTTCTCAGTAAGACTAGTCACTGTGCTGTCTGCTCCCACAAAAGCCCATGGAAGATTTGAGTTCTGATGTTCGAGTATGGCTTAAACAGTTGGCTCTTGTTCACTCTTGTATAGTCTTCAGAATACAATTATTTCTTACATATATGTTATTTCTTATGTATATAATTGGTATCAGAAGACATCAGGGACAATACCTGTGTGGAGTGTGAGCAGGTTGATGTTCTACTCAGCCTGGTGGTACAACTTAAAGAGGAGGTGGAAAGGTGAAGGAGTATCAGGGCATCTGAGGAGGATTGGCTACCGGAGCTGCTCTGTACCAGCCCCGAGGCAGGGTAGCAGCCCATTGCACCTCAGGAAGTGGACGATCTCTTATGCTCTGCCTCACAGGCAGGAGGGGACCTAAGAGACAGGGAAGAGTGGAGGCAGGTCCCTAATTGTGGTAGCAGACAAATCCCTTCTTCACCTCCCTTCCCACACTGGCTGCCACTATGGAAAAGATACGAAGCTCCGGAAATTGGAAGCCAGGAAAATGTGATAAGGTAGATGAAAGACCGTCTTGGACATTGCCTAGGGTGAGTCAGCTAATCCCATGTACTGAAACTGGCTTCACAAAGCAAAAAAGGGAATCATCATAGGCAGCTCCCTTCTGAGGGGCGCAACATACTGACAGGACACACCCACAGGGAACTTTGCTGCCTCCTTGAGGTGTGGATATGAGACTTTACTAGGAAACTGATTTGGTATGGCCCTCTGACTATTACTCTCTATTAGTTATCCAAGGTGGTAGCGATGAGATTGAAGGAAGAAATCCTAGGGAAATCAAAAGGGGATCAGGGCACTCGGGCATTTGGTCAAAGGAATAGGCGCATGAGATGTGTTTTCAATTCCTTCAGTTTCAGGCAGGAATATTTTGAAGCCCACTACCCCAACAAAAAAGAAATACTAGCACATTATAAGGGAGTTAAAGCCACTTCCGAAGTTGTTGCTAATGAAGCACAGCTCCTCTTAGTATCACAGTTGTATATGCTAAACTGGATGTGCAAAGGAAATATCCTCTGTCTTCCAAAGTAAACACTATGCATACTGAGGGCCAACTTCCTAGGAACTGGCTGGACATTGCTGCCTGATAGGAAGCAGAGAATAAATCTCCTTTGGTTTTGCTTTGCTTTGGCCTTAGCCTTTTTTTTCCCCTCCCCATCCCTCCCCCCTTTCCCTTCTTTGCCCCATTAAACTTCCTTTATCTTGACCCACGTGGTTTTTTAATCTTTAGTCCTATTGAGGAGGTATGCAAGGGCACCTTGGTGGGCACTTGGCAGCCAGACAAGGTTAATCCACCATGATAACTTTTGAATAAAGTGAAGGACAGATGGCAGTCCTTGTCTAGGGGCATGTAGACTCTGGTAGACTGCGCAAATAAATCTTGGAGAGGTCCCAGTGTTTCAAAGCTCTGTGGTAAAAGAAATCTTAAAAAAACCAAAAACCTGTCTTGTATGTTTGCTGCAAGTCCTTTTAAAATTTACCACAGAGAAATATTTAACAAAAAGAATTTTCATTTTCCTTTTTCTTTTTTCTACATCACGTACTCGTACAATGATATGAATCTTTTGTCAAATCTCCTTTATATCAAGGTTTCTAAAACATACTAGTGACAGTGCTGAAATGCAAACTGTTTCAGTATGGCAGCACCTTCCCTTTTTCTGTATTTGAGCTATTACCTGAGTGAATGGTTGGCTGTCTTCATGTGACCAGTTACCTTGTATGTGTGAATAATAATAATAATAATAATAATAATGCAATCACCTGAATTTACCAGCCAGTTATTAATTGTATGTTTGGTAGTAATTAACAATTGTACATAAAAGTAACTTCAGATAATTGGTGTGCCAATGTGGTTGAGGAACCTCAAGTGACATTGTGACAGGCTGTCCCATAGATGGGAGCAAGGCCAAGGCAAGGTATAATGGACCAGCACAGCTGTGGTGAGAGAGGGGCCTTTTTTGTGATGGTGAATAAAGCAGGCTGAGCAATGGCAGGAGAGCAAGGAAGCATTAAACTTGAAAATGCACCTTTGCAGGGATGGGAGGCTGAGGCAAGCAGAGGACGGGAGGAACAAGTGCTACCTGCAGCTTCTATGTGGTTTTCAGCACAAAGCAGGCAACTGCCCAAACGTCTTTGCCAGTCATGATGGCACATTTGTAAAACAGTACTTGCGGCTCCTGCTGGCACACCTGGAACTTCAGTATTACAAAAACTAATGAACTCGGAAACCCTTTTCTGTCTTTCTGCTTTTCATTGAAAGATATGGGCTGCTTCTGAAGTTATTTGGAATACAGTGTGGTGGTGACTTAGTCTAGTGAGGAGCTCCAAGTGACAGGATAGGAAGAAGCTTTGTAACTTTTTGACCTTCACCTGCCATATCTGCTTGGAAGCTCCTCAAACCTTTGAATTCTCTGCTTGACATAGTATGTGTTTTGTTTAAAAAGAGGCAGAATAAATGCAGGCATTAATTTTGAATGTCTGGCTACATTCTTCATTGACTGTGCTGAAATGTAAGATAGAGAATACTTCTATCATAGCAACAGTGTGATTATCTGCTGACAGTTTTATCCTCAATGGTAACTTTTTAATGTATACATATTAGGATCCTTTAAACAGCACAACTGATATAAGTAAATGAGTATAAATTAATTAAATTTTTAAAATGCTAACAGCAAGACTATTTACCAAATTTAAAGAAAATAAATTAAATAAAGAAATGTGAGTGATAACATTGTTCAACTTAGCTTTTTCTAAACTTTTTTGATTGGTTAAAAGGTCATTTGTAAAAAAGAATGACAAGCCTAGGTAAAGGATAATATATTGTGCTAAGTGTAGGAAGCTCTAAATTAAAATTCATTACATTCAAATAGTGATGTAAATATTCATGTTTTAAAATCAAATGCTTACGCTTCTTCATTTTTCATCTCTTTGACCATATGTGCGTTAAAGATGTTGAGTAATTCATCCATCACTTGGCAAGTTTAACAAACCCGTGTTTGCAAAATGTAGATCAGAAGGCAAAAATATCAGCTGGGGGAAAAACATGCATTTGGTCATACTTTTTTTTCTTTATTGGCTTATTTTTAACATTTATCGTGTTAAAGATTTCTGCTAGGAAAAATCAAGTGTGGCACGATGATTTGATAAATGTTCTGTGTTGAAGCTCAAAACATGAGTTTTGCAATGCTTTAAAAACCTGAGTCTGTTTTTGACAACAAACTCCCTGTGTCCTAAAGCCTATGATGCCAATCTTTCAGGATAATTGAAAATGCAAGGTGGCAACAGTCATCTTTTTGACATATTTTGTTAAATAATCCAAAGTACTTAGAATCTGTGTATTAATTATGAAAAGAAGTTATGGTATGAATCTAACAGCCACCATGTGCATTTTTCAAGGGAAAAAATTAAAACAAGGGAAAAAAACTGTTGCTTTTATTCACTTGACTTTATTCAAATTACTTTAACTTCGAGAATGAGTCAGCAAGAGCTCTCTAATTTTGGTGATGGTATACACTCAAAGTTCTGCAGGATCTGAAGAAGTGAGACAATGAGTATGGTATCAAATTTTTTAGTCAACTTACGAAAAAATAATTTATATTGATATGTCAAGATTTCTGTGTTAGACTGGAGGAGAAGTAAAAGAAGTAAAAGGAAGTAAAAAGGAGTAAATATTGTCTGATCTAGTGAAACTGGATGTAAATATTTCTAAGAAATGCAATACATAATAATGCTTTTTTAATAGAAATTAATATGTGCACAAAACAGGCCATAAGCAGGATGTTCCTCGCAGATCAGAGCAGAGGATCTTTTTTTTCCCCCCAAAATACCAACAGGTATTGGAGACCTTAGTAGTCATATTGTGCTGCTAAAACAATATATCTGTTTGCATGTATGTGTGTATATATACATGCACACATGGTTTCAAAAGCTTTTTCTTTCTCAGGAAATCAGAGGTTTGTTAGCAAATGTAACTAGGCTTAGGGGATTGCTGATTCTTATATTTTATAGAACAACACAGAAAAGATGCTTCTTTACTAATCTCCTTCACCTATGGGTATGGTGTTTGGTGTATTTATTGCTTTAATATTGTCAAATGCCCTTAATAGGCAAAATTAGAGCTAAATACCTATGCAAGATCTTAGAGTTTGATTTTCTTCATCAAGCATTGAGCTCAGCTGCATAGAAAAGGAGTCAAGATATCAGAAACTGATATGCTAATGATGAGTGGTCATTGTGTCAGAACAGCTTAGCTAGAGACAAAAATGGTTCTGCCTTTGACCTGCTTCACTAATGGAGTAGCTGTTTACATGCATTTCATGGTCAGCACATTTTTACAGTAATTCTGAGTCCTGTTTATTAATATGGAGAAAAATACACTGGTTGATTTAGTATTATACTCTAGGAGGAAGTAAAAATTATCTTCAGTTATTCTGAAGATATTATACTACCTTCTGTTAAGGCCAAAGCAGTTACTCATGTCTTGCTCTTGAGAAAAACGGCTACACACTTTATGGTTAAACTTAACAAGAAGTCTTTGTGATCTTCTTTATGGTTCTTTAAAATACAAAACTTGTTCTACAATTATTTCTTGTGAATACTAATTATAACAATATATAAATACCTGCCTCATAGTTGGTAAACTCTAATGCAATAAGTCTAGTTCTTGCTCCTTAACTTTACTCATGATTGTAAAAACAATGTTGCTACTTATTTGTAGCAGGATCTCCCTCACCTTCTGTAGATAAAAGAACCCTCTTTGTTTTTAATTTGCTATCAAACACATTACTGCAAAATCATTAGTAAAATTAAAAGTGCTATCTTTTGCTATTAAGTAAATTAGTGTTAAATTGTTTATGGGACAAGTAAATTAGGGCTCAAACAGTGTGTCTTCATCTGGGTCTTTGTGTGTGTACTCTGCTCCAAACTCCCTCACAGCAATAGGATTGATACCAAGTCACAAAGTAAAGAGTAAACTAGGACACGTTAAAGAAGCACTTCTACTCAGGTGACAGCTAACTAATCCCCAAGTACGTCTTGCGCAAATCTGAAGTCACATTTCCAACCTGAGAAAAATCTTTTAGATCTAAATGATAAAATACTTCAAATCTCACCTCTATACCTCTATTTTTCTTCAGTACAACAAATAAATTGTGTGGATACTTGACTAAAGTTCTGGAAATATAATCCATGTTATTTTTCTAAGCTGGAGGTGGAATATAGTTTGATTTGTGTTTGAACATTTTGAATAATCTAGAAGTGATGAAAAGAAAATTAATTGCAGTTGATCAGTGGTATTCTGTCATATACACATAACTAACTACCTTCAGAAAGTATCAGTATGAAGTAAGAGTTCTCTATATGTTTTAAAGAATTTAGTTTGAGAACTTTTATTTGTGTTTGATTGTAGATTACTCTTTGGATCATTATACTGTTTACTCTCCCTGAGACTAGTCAAGTAAGAAAAGTACCATCAAAACAAGGCTGTGCAACTAATTGATTTTTTTGGTTCATTGCCTGAAAGAAACAATTGTGGAAACAACTGTTTTTAATGGTTTGGGTTTTCATGCTGAAAACAAAAATAAAAGGTTTAAATGTATTAAATATTTGATATTCTTGAAATAATTACTGTGTAGTTCAGTTATGCCCTAAAAATTGGTATTTTGTTTAATAAGTAGACCTTCTATGAACCTAGTACAGATATTTGTTCCTCCTTCTTTTTATTGCAGTGGCAATAGTCAGAAATTTGTTACTGTGTAGTGCATCATGTATGGCTTTTCAAAAGTGATTCTCCTCTATTTCCATAAAGTATATTTTCTGTATATTTCTGTTATTACAAAATGTTTGATGATACAATATCCTTATCATGCCACTGTCATTGTAATAATAAATATGATTTTCTTGTCTTACAGACCTTTTTTCCCTTTGTTAAAACACAATTTTAGTAATCACAACTTTAATGCTTGGATTGCAGCATTAAGATATAATTAATTAAAATTTGTTCCAGACAGCATGAGTCATGCAGTAAAATATTTATTACTATTTCCAGCACTTTTGGCAGAAAACTGAAATTTGAAAAATAAGGAATTATTTTATATACCTAATATATTGATGATATCAGTCTGTAAAATAGTTGCAGGGTTGTGTGGATGTTACTTACCTAGACACAATCTCTCCTCTGCGTTCTCATAGACAAGAAGGTTAAGCATGATCTGGGAGGTGGACTAGGGTATAGGCAGATAACTAGCTGAACATCTAGGCCCAGAGGGTTGTGATCAGGAAGTTGATCTTGGAGGAGAGTTCCAAGTAATGTACCCCAGGGGCTGATAGCAAGCCTTACACTGTTCAGCTTCATCATTAGTGATGGGACAGAAGGAGCCCTCAGCAAGTTTGGTGATGATACAAAAGTGGGAGTGATAACAGATACACCAGAGGATGGTGCTGCTATCCAGAGGGACCTGAACAGAAGACCTTTCCTCCTGAGGGAGGAAAGGACTGATAGGAACCTAATGCAGCTCAACAAACTGAAGTGCAAAGTCCAGCACTATGGAGGAGTAATGTACCTCTGGATGCTGAAAGGCTGTGAAACAGGTTTGCAAAATTAGGCACTATGGTGCTGATGGGGATGAAATTGAGCACAAGGCAGCAAAGCATGTTTGTGGAAAGAAGGCCAGCAGTCTCTGGGGCTGCACTAGGTGCAGTGCAGCCATCAGGCCAAGGGGTATGATACTACCACTCCAGTCACTCCTGAGGAGGCTACCTCTGAAGGGCGGGGGCTGGCTCTGCAGTCCTCAGCACAACAGAGGCATTGGGCATACTGGAGTGAGTTGTGTGAAGATGATGAAAGGCCTAGAGCATCTTTCATATGAGGAGATGCTGAGGGAAGTGGAGCTGTCTCTGCTGGCTCAAGTTTTACCTTATCAAGGTGCACAAATATTTGGTGGGAATAGCAAAAATAACAGGGTCAGGAAAGATTCAGTGGTGTCCAGTGACAGGAAAAGAGGCAATGGACACAAACTGAAACACAGGAAGTTCCGTCTCAATATAGCAAAACACCTTTTTATGGTGTCGGTGATGAAATCCCAAACCAGATTGTATAGTTGTAATAGACATTTTAAGGGCTGTAGTTGAAAACTACTGTTTAACTGGAGGTTGATCTAATGCTCAGTGCCTTTTCCTTCAAATCAATAATATAAAATATGAAATTAATTCCAACAGATTTTGCAACCACAGAAAGAAGCTACTTGTTCTTAAATTTCACAGCATTTTAACTAGCTTAGTTAGTATTACTTGCAGCACAGTTTGAATGAGTGTGAGCCGCTTCCTACTTTCACTCCCCAGTGCAATTCCAACTCCAGCTGCAAGTGCCTTCTCCCTTTTTTTGTGCTAGTATTAGTGCTTTTTTATCCTTTGATAAATGCATTCAAAATGCCAAGATGGAAGAAATCTAACCCAGCAGAAAAAAAATACTGTCTCATGGCAAAAAAAGAAATGGATGATTTCTGCATTAAAGACAAGGCTTTATATTATAATTTTGTATTTATAAGACAGTGACCTATAAGCCCAGAACTGATCTCTTCTATCCTGTCCCAAAGATCTTGAAGTCTTAAGTCATCTCCCGGATTAACATGAATGTAGAGACCTTCCCTCCGTCCCACCTGCCCCTGACTTCAAAATAACCTGATTCATCTACCTCTTCAGAAATCGATACACCCCCAAACCCTTCAAGTCCCCCAGCTTCTCTAATATCTGACATCACTAACTTCTAGTCAAGACCTACTCTCAAAACTTGTCCATGTTACTTGCCTTACTACTTGTCACTTGATCTGGCTCAATCCTCTTAAGTCGAATGAAAAAAAAGCAGAAGTGTTTTAAAGAGGATGCACTCTTTTCTTGGTGGTAATTCAATGCTTTTTCTCCAGTTGAAATATTTTATTCACTTTTGGATTTAGTAATCTATCTTCACAAAAATTGCAAGATTGTTTAGATAAACAGAACATCAGTCTTATTTTCTCCTAAATTATTTTTCTTGTGAGAGGTGAATTTTAAGGGACAGGGAAGCATCAGTTCTAGTGATGCATTTAAAATTATGACACTGCAGAAAATTATTCGTCAGAAGGAAAGGAGGAATGCTGTTACTGCATTTTGCATGGAGTGACTCTTGCTCTGTGAAACATCATTTACAGTTCCAGAGATAAATCAGCTGGGCTATGCTCTTGCAGACAACCTTATCTCTCAAACAAAATAGTACTAGGTTGGTTTTAGTCGTGAGATATCCCCATTAATGTTGCACGTTTTATTCATGCTGTTTATAGGTCTAAGCAGAGTACATAATAACCATAAAATAGTGGATAAAATTTGTTAATTAATTTTTGGATATGTTAAAAAGGTTTACATGCATAACAATTAAACACACCGTATTGAGTTTGTCATCTTATTTTAATTCAAAAAAGTTTAAATAAAAATGTATTTATTTTCCAATTTTATTTCATGAAACTTAAACAAGATCTATATTGATCTTGTTAGATGCAATTAAAATTTGGATTATTTCACTTAGGCAATGCAAATTAACCTAGTAATCAAGGCCGATCCCTCTTCTCAGTGTGTACTGTGGATAGGTTTTGAAATCCATGACAACATGATGGGTTTGGCTGATGAAGAGTTAATCTTCTTCATAGTAGCAAGTATGGGGCTGCGTTATGGGTTTGTGGTGAATATGGTGTTGATGTTGCAGGGATGTTTTAGCTATTGCTGAGCGGTGCTTACACAGAGTCAGGGCCTTTTCTGCCCCTCACACCGCCCCACCAGCGAGGGGGCTGGGGCTGCACAAGGAGCTGGGAGGGAGTTCAGCTGGGACAGCTGACCCCGCTGACCAAAGGGACCATATAGCCTTAAGGGCTTCATGCTCAGCATATAAAACTGGGGGAAGAAGAAAGAAGAGGGGATGTTATCAGTGATGCCGTTGTCTTCCCAAGCAACCATTTCAAGTGATGGGTCCCTGCTCTCCTGGACATGGATGAACACCATGTGCTTGCCCATGGGAAGTGGTTAGTGAATTCCTTGTTTTGCTTTGCTTGTGTGTGTTGCTTTTGCTTTATCTGTTGAACTGTCTTTATCTCAGCATAAGACCTTTCTCACTTTTACTCTTGAATTGCCTCCCTCATTCCACCACGTGAGTGAGCAGCTGTCTGGGGCTCTGTTGCTGCTGCTCTGTTGCTGGCTGGGGAGAGATCCAAATTAAATCATTATTAACCTGTTAGTGCTTTACTTATGGATGATTGGATATTCCTATTTGTGCCAAGGCCTTTTTTATTTTATGAGAAAATAAGCAAAACCAAACCAACCAACCAACTACCCACCCCTTAGAAAAAAAAAGAAAAAGAAAAAGAAATCTGTAGTTGATAGTGGTCCATCTTCAGGGGAAATTTTGTTTCTGATTCTTAATAGAGACTTAATAGAGACTGTAACACAACTTCAAAAATCTGTGAAAATTTTCATTTCACTGAAAAGACAGGTCAGAAAAAATTTTATATCTTACTGCCTCTGCAATCTATAATTAGTTCTATTAGTTGCCAAAAAAACCATCATTAGCAAATTTATATATTGTGGGGAAGTTCTATCTTAAACATTTTTCAAAAACTGAGGCTTGTTTGGATTTTGGACACACAAGGAACTATTGATGTTAGATTTGTACTTCTTGGTTTGTACCCAGATGAAATCTGGGAGCACTTAACAGAAAAATCATGACATTGTTGACATTGTTCTTAGAGATGCAGAATTTGTTCTACATGTATTCTATACTAATCAAATACATAAAAATTTACTTTTTCTTGGAGACCTTATGATCTATACTTAAAAGGAGACAACAATTTTTAAACTCATTAAATCATGCATGTTGGGTTATCTGACTAGGGAAGAGAATAGGAAGATTATGGAGTAGAAGATATTAAAATCTTACATAGCATTTAGGACACTTTTCTTCTACCTGGTTGAAAAAGCCTTCTATTTCAAGCAGAAGGGTTTTTTTTTTTTTTCTAGGTACATGATATTTTTAAATGAAAGACCTTTAGTTCTGGATATTTCTTTCAGAAGAAATATCAGAAGTCTGTAAAAAGATTGTTAACCTTTAGAAGACAATGTGAAGCCTCCCAGTTCTTCCATCTTCACTGTTAAGTATCACTGTGTGATTTAAACTACAGTGGAAAATGAATAGGAAGATATTTTTTTTTTGTAAAGATAGGTTAGGAAATGCCTTAATCACTCCATGGAAGTGAATTGATTTGCATTTCTGTAAATCATTTCGTGAAATGCATATTAATGCAGAATTTTAGATTCAGTATGTGCCCACTGAATTTAAATGTGTCATAAAAATTCTTGCAGTGAGACTCATTTACATAGCTCAGTGCATTTCTAACTGTTCTCACAATAGAATGTGTTATGCATTGCTGTCAAATACAATGGTGATAACGCTGAGCACCAATTAAGGCTCTACTGGGTAAGGTCTGATAGTGCAAGAACAAAATGACGAGATGCATTCTGGCCAATTCTGCATGGTTGAAAGTAAAGTAAATAATGCTTTTGACTTTACTAGAAGGATGACTAGATGCAAGTGTGTGGTAGTCCTACAGCTGGAAAAATAGAATGCTCTTGTGGAGGGAAGAAAAGTCAGACCTGTACAGTAAATACTAGCATTTAGCTACACAGCCCAGTCATACTGTAGTTAGAGAGAGACTTGCCAGGTTTTGAGTGACACAAAAACCCTTCCATCTGAATCACTAGAAATTACCTGAAAGTTAGGTAATTAGTTTGTGACAAGCATTTTATAAAGTAAAAACATAAATAAAGGACTGTGTGTATCTAAATATATGTGCATGCACATAAAATATCTTCTATAGTTTGTCTTCAACCAATGAAGAAGTCAAGCAATTTCTGAAAGAGTACTTGTTAAGAAAAACTGCACATTTTTTCTTCGATTTATGCTGAAATACCTATCATATTCCAAGTCTAAAATTCTAAGAGAACCGTACTATTTTCTGTAATTTAAAAACGTCTTGCTGGAGGACTTAGTTATCACTTGTTCCTGGTTTTCCTTTCATGTAAGAATTAAGATATAAGCTCAGGTAAGGTTATTTCAGACATTGTACTATTTAGTGAATTTATGCAATTTGCTAAATAAAAAAAAATTCTAAGAAGTTGAAAGCCAAACCAAGCCTGTGATTTATATGTAGACTCTCTGGAAAAGTAAATCCACGTGAGCAAAATTCTTATTCCTAATATATAAAAATGAATTTTTTGACATTGACATGCAGCTTGATTTATGTGTTACAAGGATTTAACACTGTGATAAGGTTATTGTTGACATTGGAACAATGCTGTTGCTATCTCCTAAATACCAGTACTCTGTTTTGGATGTTCTGTAACAGAACACTTCTTTAAAAGGTTTAACAATTCATATCAAACATGAGATTGCATTTTCAGAGACTGAATAAAATGGCAGCTAGTCATCTAGGTTATTTATTGTGTTCACTAATGTTGCTATTGTTTCTGAAATCAATAATGGTTTTTTGGCTCTCAAAATATGAGAATTGAATTTTTCATCTTTTCTTCAATACCAGCTAATGCAAAATTTCAAGTCTTCCCCTATAAAATCCCATGTCTTCTTATAATGTTCTTGAGGGCACAAAAAACAATGAAAACCACCCTTCTAGTTCTGACTGAGATTTAATATCCTGAAAACAGGACTAGGGGATAAAATAGGTTTGCTTACTTGTGCAGTTCTACAGCACAGACACTTGTATTTTTTTATGGATATACAGTATTTTAAACGTTCTTTATGACATTTCATCTTTACAGATGGATAATGATTTACATAATTCAAATATATTTTTCCGGGGAAAATGAAAATAAAGTAGATTAGCTAAAATATTTAAAAAGTGATTATAACTTCTACAGGAAGCTAAGAATATTAAAAAGTAAAGATTTCATGTGGAGGAAGCCATATCATCTTTTCCTCAAGGAGTTTTACTTTGGAAAAAGAAAGTGATTTTCTTATGTTTTTTGGGCTATGGCTAAATAGGTCGTTTTTAACTCAGCATCTCAACCTATAGCTTTGGGCAGTAGTGAACATGTGCATAGCATGCATAATTTCTTTGTAATAGGAATGCCTTTTTTTCTGAATTCTGCTGTTTATGTTTCTTTTCAGAAACCCCTGCTTTTATTTACAGAAAAGAACATTCTATTAACCAACTTTCTTCTCAGGTTTTATTCTTAAGTAAAAAAAAAAGGCAACCTCAGACTGGAATCTCCTTCGCACATGATTTTATGCCAATCCTCTAACAGTATATTTTATACAGCCTCATAAAATTAAGCTGTAAAGAATGAATAATGTCCACCAGCAGCACAAATAAAAAAGCATAACAGAAAATTGCATATGTGACAATCATTACTTTAACAAATATGTGCTAGAACACAGCATTCCCTAAATACATAAAAACAAATTAATGTTGTGAAGCAAACATTGTTCCTCTTCAAAAATCTGAATTCCCTCTAAGTGCTGAATTTCTTAACAGCTTTTTTCTTTCTGTCCCTAGGTCTCCTACGCTCAGACTAACTAGTTTTTTGAGTAGAATAGCCACACTGAGGGTCTGTTGGGTGAAAAGTATTGTTCCCCAGAAAGGCTCAGACTTCCTGTAGTATTCTACAGCTTATGGTAGGTACTGTGTCACAATAGCGAGATGTCCAGGTACACCATGTGGCTACATAGATGCATTAGAGACTGTGTCTGTCCTATCAGAGAGCAGACGTACAGAACTTGAACATTAACCTCAGAACTATTCGCAAAAATCATCTCCTGGATCCCTTGATGCTGGCACCAAGGATGGTTGTTAAGACTTACTTTGAACCTCTATCAGTCTACATACCCTTGTACCCACCTAAAAAAGGGTTGCTCTTGTCTCAAGCAATTTTTGGAAAGAAAGGAGGTTAGATACTTACGAAGATTTCCAAATTCCACTTAAAACAGGAAATTAATTTTTCACCAAAGAAGCATAATCTCATTCCTAAGATATTTTTTTGTGACTGGACTCTGCAAGTATGAGAAGCCCCTTTACTCTTAGGAGTTGTCCTGAAGAGCCTCAAATTCATGGTTTTGGTGTTTAATATCCATAGCATCATTTTCTCCACGCGAAAGTGCTGAACTGCATCCTGAGCTGTGTTAGCACTTTTGGTTAAATGGTACAACTTTCCCATCTCAGGATGTTGGGTATGAAACAACATCTTATGGTACTTCAGTGGCCTCTCATTTGCTCAAAAGTCCTTTGAAATTCTAACCAAAGTTACAGGGAGCAAAACTATCAAAAAGTTTGTCTATGCTGCACAAAGGCTCTTAGAGATAATACGCATGTTAATGAACTTCTGCTCTGTGTTTTGGTGGGGGTCTTTTGTTTGTTTGTTTGGGTGGTTGGTCTTTTTTGCTGTTGTTGTTGTTTTTTTTTTTTTTTTCGAATGAGAGTCTTGGAGATCTATATTGAAAAAATCATGAATATTGTGGGGTTACTGTTGTAATGTGTATATCACTTGAGCACAGAAAAATTTCCTTACTATCTATAGGTCTTTAAGTCTGTTTATCAATACAGAAAATATTCTATTTTTTTTTTCGTTTTCATAGAATCCTAAAAGTATGTAGCAGCACAGCAGTTCTGTGGCTGAGTCAAATCTGAGAGAGCACATGTATGTTCTGCCCATGTTCTTACATGAAATGCAAGAAAAAAGGCTTAAAACTGGAAAAAAATCTCTAGTTTTGAATGCCTGTTGTATATATATATATATATACTTGCTGTGAGAATATATGTCTGTGCTATGTATTAAACACAATACGCTGGTTAATTACATCTTTTTTGTTTTTGTTTAGAGGCAGTTTGGTATGTGGTCTGTGTACTCCAACACATTCAAATATATCCCAGACACTAGCCTTGGATTAAGGCAGTTCCAGCTTCCTGTCAAAGCTCAAAAGGTGGAGTATACATCAGTCAGTTTGGATTTTTGTCTGAAAATACGACACAAAATTAAATCTCTTTAGAAGGTAACACAACAACAACAGCAAAATCTATCTTAATGACAATCAAAATCACCCATTTTTCTCTACCATTTATTTTGAAGGTATGATGTCTGATAGCAATTGTTCATGCCAGATACATTCTTAGAGGCATTTCAAACAAAGATTTTAATTATACTGTCATCTCTGAGATTTTCATTTTTCATTTCTGGCAATGACCATCTTTTGTAATTGCAGCATCTTTTGTGATGGCCACCCCACAGTTAAGTATCTGTAAATTTTATTTCTATTCTGCTTTCATATGCATAATTTCTTGTATGAATCTTTTTAAAGCAGCAATATATATAAGTATCAGTTATGAAATCAAAGATCACTGGAATGGGAAGATTTAGAGGACTAATAAGCCAGTTCTGTTTTCAACTATAAATGAAATTCATTCACTAATGACACACTACTTATAAGTGGTCAATCCTTTTTGTTAATTCATCAGTTCTTATTATCAGTTCAATGCATCATTATTAATATATATACAATATCAATAAATATATATACATATCTACACACACACACAATACTGTTATCCTTTAGCATTTCTACTCTAATTTAGCTGTGACTGTACTATACCATGGACTAGAAGCTGTATTTTTAACAATGGCAGTGATGTCTACTGTCATTGTTGCTTTTAGCAATTTAACAAGAGAATTCATAACCAAAGTCAGCTTTTTAATGCACAAAATGGGTTTGTGGTGCCTATATCAAAGTAATTTAGAGACTTGGATACTTCCACCGTAATCCTGAAGGACTGGATATTCAGTTGTTTTCTAATTACCCTATGCAGTGACCCTATTGTGGTGTTTAGTATCATCTAATATTTTACAGAACTGAATCAATGTAAGAAGTTAGGAGTATTGTTTTTGCTCAAAACTCATTGCATTTCAGATAAAGGGTGAGCAGACATCCAACATCTTAGAGGGCCAATGTTATTCTTCACAGAAGTAGCATCTAAATAATGTAGGATTTGGCATAGGGAGATCTTTCCAAGCATTTGCTTTTTTATTTAGTGTTTGATCCGACATAGAAATCAAAACAGAACCTGGGTTATGGATCAGATAAGCAAACATTTGTTTCCGTGAATAATATTCTACCTAAAAGCTTGAAGAGTTGGTTAAATAATTGATTTCTGGGGATTTGCTTCTTGGGGGTTTTGCCTATGCAGGAGTCCTACAGCCATAAGAATTGTGGACAGTGATCATAGTCTTGTCTATGTTATAATCTAGAAGATAAGATACTTGGGAAAAGGGTAAAGTAAGTTGAATTCCTCTCATATTTAGGAAGGAAATGATCCATGAACACTGATTTCCTACACGTGTTCTCTATTTTTAGTGGCTATTATTATGTAAAAAGTGGACACTGTGGACACCATCATTTCAAAAAGAGTGACAGCTGCACTCTATAACTAGTGATAGTTATATGTCTATCCACAGTACAGAATCCAGTGCTCTGAATTCAGAGTAGACGTGCTTGATAGCAACCTCTTTCCTGCTGTCTAAATTCATGAGGGAAACTTCTTTCTCCATCAATATGTCTGACTGGCAAACTCAAGGAGGCTCAGAGCTTTAAATTCAGGGATACTCTTTGGTGATGCATAGCTTTCACTAGAGACAATAATGTTTGTTCTCCTAAGGGAGGTGTCTGAGCTAGCCATCCAAATCTGAGGAGGATGAGCAAGACAGAATGCCCTGATTCTGAACATGTGCCTCTGTGACACATTGAGAATATTTGGCAGTGGATTCTATTTATTTTGCAGTGCAATGCAAAATTCCTCCAACTACAGCCAAATACCATAAAGGGCAGAGCTCCAAACTAGAGTTTGTCCTATAGTCTCAGTATCCCTTATCTTTGCTAGTACTAAACCTTAATCCCAGATATATTTTATCAGAAAATAAAAACATTTAGGCTTGGTTGCCATTGATTGTAAGTGTTAACACACCCTCCTTTTGCCCACTTTCCGCACTCAGCCAAAGCATTTGCTCAAGAATAACCTATCAGCTTTCTGTAAGCACCTCATTTGAATAGTGATATTCAGCATTTACATAACTATTATATGCACTGTGCAGCACTTCCATAAGAATGACCTCTGAGGTCAGCATTTCTTGACAATTAATGACAATCCAGAGGAGTTTGCCCCAAAGTCATGAACTGTGAGAAAATATTAATCCCAGAGGCCATTATTTATAAATCATGCAAAATTAAGAATATATAAAGCACTATTTCTCTATATCTTCTGCATCTCATGCTCTCTATGTGATGCTCTTTAGGTAATTTTCTAGCAGTTAATGACTGGTGCTGTAACAATAGGAAATCAGGGCTTCTTTTTTTACCATTCCATTAGCCCTATAATAAAGTCTGAAGTTCATCTTTCTTCCTTTCTTCCATTAACAAAGTCTTTGTCAGTTACTGATTGAAAAGCCCAAATAATTGGCATTTTAGGTGCCATCTTAACATTGTATCTTGAGTTTCTTTGTTAAAGCTAAGATGAATGAATAAGCAAGACTTGGTTTTTTCCTTTTCTTTTTTAAAAGCTTGCTAAAAAAAAAAAACAGACCAAAAAACCCAAACCAAAAAAAACCCCAAACCAATTTCCATGTAACGTATCTTAGTTCAGTGCCACATCATACAACTCTAGCTCCAATTTATTGTGTGCAAAATGTCTTTCTTAGATATCTTTGGTATCGTATATGTATCAATTTGACATTTTTTTCTTTTTCTGAAATTTTTATAACTTGATGTTTAGGTAGTGTACTGTTCTTATTGTGACTCCTTTAGGATGAATTTCAGCTTGCGTATTGATGAGTACTAATTCAAAATGTAGTTTAGCTGTGCAGCTATATGTATTCTTTAGTATCTTCCTTGTTCCATTAGAAATATTTTAAATATTTCAGATTTCCTTGAATTATGTGTTATAAATTTCCCATACTAACCAGATACCTTCTGAACTTTGTCCTTGACAAAGGTAACTACTCCTGGACAAAACCATTTTACAAACCACTTTAATATATTTTATCACCGAAGGAACATTTTTGTTATTCCAAATTTTGACATTTCTTGACAGTATTCTTAGATCTGTATCTAACTGTGAAGATTTTGCTAGACAGTAACTTCAGGGATTTACATTTTGCATGGTGATACAAACCATTTTATTTCTTCAGTAATTGATGGAATGTCCCTATCTGGATATTTCAGTAGCTGAAGATCCTGTTCTGAGGTGTGTTTTGAAGATCGAGATCTGTCAATATAGATCTGCAATTTTTCTCAATGCATTATTCAGTTACTTTTGTAAATTGCCTACAATCTTGTGTTTAGTATTCCAATACAACAGTGTAGTAAAACTAATTCAAATTAAATTCTTTCCAGTGCACTAGACCAGCGAACACACTTCACTATATCTTTTTTGATAGATCTGTTCCATTTCATTACTCCTCATTCAGTGGTTTATTTAACGTGTGTATTTGGAGGTTATTACTGACTAGAAAAAAAACATAGGTAGTTAAAAATAATCCTTTTCATAGTGACAGAAAGATGGATTTTACTCTTTCTCAGCATTCTTGCAGTCCTGTCCTATTCTTGAAGAAAATGTACTTCCCTCTTGATAATCTGAACTGAAAAATGGTAAAATTCTTCAAAGAAAAATTAGTATGACTAACACAGAAGCAGACATTACAAAGAAAATGTATATTTTTTTCTTGTTTGAAGTATGTGTTATTGAAAATAGCTACTTATCTGAAATAATTTAAACACAGCAGAGATTGGTTTAAACTTTAAAGTTGCAGAAAAAATTATCATAAACTTAGCATTAAAAGTATTAAATGCGTGCAGGATGAATGGAAATGGAGAAATGCTCTGAGCATGACATAAAATGTAATAATATTGAGTGTTTCATGACAAATTAAATATAAAATTAAATCATACAGGAAATAAAGAAAATAGTGTGACATCTGATTCAGAGATAGGTTCTAGCCAGGTGATTTCACAATTTCAAGATTTCAAAAATATAGAAAAGGAGCTTTATAATGACGGAAGTTAGCTCCTTTTCATGCTGCCCACATACCATGCAGGTGGAAAAGGGCCAGAAAAATTGGAAATCTGCTATCCTCAGACATTATCTGGAGCGCGTTGAAGGAATATTGTGGTCTTTGGTATTTAAACATTACTTCTTCATGTAGTTGAAGAACAGAACACTAGAAACACTTAGCAGAAGTAGCAAGATATAAGACACAAAGATTCACCAGGGATATGCTTTAAAAAGCTATCTTGGTGATTGATAAGTTGAAATTGTCAGTGAACCTATCTGGATGAGATTTTTAGACTATGGTAAGAAGATATAGAGCACCTACATTTCTCTATTAATTTATAATAAAGAGATAAACCTTCAAGCATGTTTTTGAAGAGAGAGAAAGACTGGAATTGTATAGTACATCCCTAAAAATACAGTGGATAGCTATTGATGACTTCTAAGCAAGAAGAAAATACGTTTTGAAAACCCGTTTAAACAAACACAGTGCAAGGCAAAATTTAATGACCTACTAGTAGAAAGATTATGAACATCCAACCTAATAGAACTTTTTGGCTAATAACGTCTGACTGAAGTTACCAAAATCTTGAAATCAAAATCCTCTAATATAATAGGTAGACTATCATATTTCTTATTCTTTCAAATGTTGCTAAAACTTCAGGAAAATTCCTATTTGCTTATTGACTGTCTCTAGAGGTAGTATATTGGGATGTAGAATGCCTCATATAAAGATCAATTTGTGTGCAGATAGGATGTTTAGAGAACACCCCTAAAGAATCAATCCATTTGGACATATATTCCTTGACTTCCTGATGATAAGTCTTTTCCCAAGTTGATATTTTTCCTGCTTAGATGGAAAAAAACTGAAAAAAACAACAAACAAACAAAAAATTGGCTCCTTGTTTGATTTAATGCAGAGGGTTGTAATAAAATGAATGGTTTGGAACAGTAATCTTCAGGCTTTTAGCTGAGTACAGATAACTTTTAAGTAACAAATTTGTCATGATTTTAATGAGTTCTTACCACAGTGTTTATTGGAAAACATTTTCAAAGTGATATATTCTGCAGATTAGCTAGAGGCTGTGAGTTTTGGATTGCAGTCCGTTGATGCAAACTACAAATATTGAAAGGTGATGTTCTGTGCAGGAAAAGAACCAGAGGAACCCTTAGGGAAAAAGAAACTACAAACTGTTCTAGTAAGTAAATCCAAGTCCAGGAAAATGTTGCAACTGAATATTACTGTCTGAATTTTGCTTATCAAATAGATTGGGAGATTTGTTTTGAAACAAATTCAAAAGAGGTGCAAAGCAAATTAGTCCTGGATTGAAAGTTCAGAATAAACTGATGTTTGCTTCATTAAGCACTTGCCATATAGATACTTGGATAATAAACTGATAACACGGTTAAGATATGTTGTTACAATGAAGGAAAGGCTGGATGAGAAGGAATGCATTTTGTGTTTTACTGGTGTCTCATTTTCAACTGTACAGAAAGTTTGCTAGAAGCAAGAGAATCCATTTAACAGTCATGTTAAATTACAGTGCTGTTCTGTCTCTCAGCAACTGGTTAATTCAATCAGAACACAAAGATTTTTCATCATTCTTTAATTTGCTTAATTTCAGTGAACTGTTGTCTCAGAAATTTTCCCATCTTTCAGCTCTGTGACTATTGCATTCATGCCTTGTGCTATTCTTTCTCTGCCATTTCCATTTCAATATAGATTTTATAGTTCATTACCTGTCAATCAGTTTTAAATGGTACAGTTTTCATTTTATCATGTTCTGTAAAAGTTGCATGCTTTTTTCAATGTGTTACATTTATTTCAGTTTGAGCTCTATTTATTTCTCTAAGCACTGTAGCTATCTATAGTTATATTCATTTTGATGGGTATTTATTTTAGCAAAGGCAGTATTTTGTTTTACATTGCATTTATTTGGCATGTTGAATCAAACAAGTGGATTCTGGCTCAACTCTGAAACTCTATATCAAACAATTTTTTCCATGATATTTTTATTTGTCATAGAGCTCTCATTCTTCATCATAGATTCCCTAAAATAAAACCAGCAAATTAACACAGAAATAAATATTTCTGTACAACAAGTTCCTGCTTCTTGTTCTTATGAAGCTGTGGATCATGCCTTACCTCACAAAGGAGCCTCTGCAATTTCCTGGCCAGATAAAGTGGCTTTAGTTGCGTAGTAAAAGATTCTTCAGTTGACATTTTCTGCTCACATTGGCCACTTACAATATGCCATTACATTGTGGAGAGAAAAAAAGGTTTTTTATGTCTATTGATGCATGAAAATCTGAAGTTGGAAGGTTTCATTTTTGTTTGTTATTTGGATTGCTAATAATATCCTGAATTCTCTGAGAAATGTACAGGATGAGATTGTGGACAAATAGTATACAAATTAGAAAAACCGTGAAAATATTTTTAATTAGTTGAAGTTAATATCTATTGTCAGTAGTTGAGAGTATATATTCAGTCTAGATGTGTTCAATGCCAGCAGTGCGATCAAAAACTGTTGGATATTTTGTGGTGATTGCAGGTTATTTTTTTATTTCTGTCCCATGATCAGCATGCTACATATGTTTTCCAGTGGTAGAGTTAATATTTTGTAAAACTTATAACTTTCCTCTTGCAATTGTAAATGCTCGGAGACGGGGATAGCGTGGACAGTTTATGGGAAAAACAGAGGTGTATATCAGCTGTTGGGGGATGTATCAGTTCTTCTCCACTCAGTTGCACAGATCAGGTGAAATGGAAGCTTGTGTATATACTTTTAAGGAACAGTCATTCAGAAACAGCTGTTGTCACCTTCATGGTGCACTGCAGCATAGCAACTATTAAGAGTATTTCTACTATTGCTACTTGCCATAGTGAGTCAATATAAACCACATTTCCTTGCTGTCATCTACATGCACTCACTAGCAGTAAACAAATGTCTTCAGCCTTGACAAAGAACATCCATGACTTTTTAAAAATATTCGTTATTCGTACTGCCTTTCTTTTTCCTAAAGAAGTATTTTCTATTTGACCTGTATGAAGCTAGTGTTTTTCTGTTTTTATGACCAGTGTAGCTGCAGTGCATCTCTCATTGTCCAGTCCTGGACATTGTCACAAAAATTCAGAAATTTTTACTGAAAGCATGCTGTTGATCTGAAATGTAGACTCACCCAAAGTGCAGACATTGAAACCATTTTACTCTCTGGAATGAAATAAAAATTAATTTACTATTGTGTTTCCTGTTCCACTGTGCAGTGAAAGAAAGATGGCATGATAGCTGCTTTTGATTATAATTATTAAAAGAGAGAAGCACAACATCCAAAAGGGAAATGAGTTGGCTGTTAGGCCTTGACCTTGTTCTAATTCACAAACAATAATTCAGAAACTAGGATTATGTGTTGTAGTCTGGAAGGCTGCTAGCTAAAAATGTGACAGAACTTAATGTATGAATTTTTGCCTATGCAGAACACCTAGAAAATATAGATAATTATATATATAGCATATATAATATAAATATCCTAGTTGAGAAAACTGTATGTAGGACGATGCTGCTTTGGATATCACATCTAGGTCCATGATGGTGAGAACTGTCCTGAGAAAGCACACGGTTAGGGCCACAGATATCTCTAAGGAATTGCAGTTCCAAGGGCAAGACTCATGTTTAGTGTATACACTGATGTGAACTACATCCCACAAATATTTGATGGACATCTTGAAATCTTTAAATTTGCCTCAGTCTTGATGCAAGTCCATATACATGTCCACAAAGACACTGTTTATTTTACACACTAATTCTTTTCCAGGTAGGCCCTGGTCTATGTACAGGCCTGTCTTTGCATAAATCATCTTGGAGACAAGCCTGATGGAATTATGACAATATTTTGATGGTATGATGAAGTGCATAATTGTTGCCTGCCTTAGAGCGAATATCAAATTTCTCATCCTAACCTCTTTCAAGGGACTAGGTGTCAAATTTACATTAAACATCCCAATTTATAATTTCTGGTGACTGAGTTATGGCTATCATAGGCAAGGATTCTGCCATCCTTTTTTTGTTGTATTTAAAATACCACCTCTCTGTCACCCTGGCTTTGTCCTCAAGACCTTTCTCATGAGAAAAATGAAATTTAGTTTGTCTCAGAGTAAACTACTAGATGACTTTGACTTAGAGCATATTTGTTCTCTAGAGAACACTCTTATAGACATTAGAAGAAATTTTAGTACATCTACTTGACACATTTAATAGTTGCATTTGTATACTGGTATTGTCTTTAGTCATGTTTCCCAGCCTCAGTGAAATTTCCAGTTCAAAATTAAAGATGTGCAGCCTGTAATTTTCTTCTGTTACAGCCAATTTAGCAGTCATTGTGGTTTTATGTCCTCAGGTAAAAGATTAATCAGCATTCTCACTTCCCAGGAAAAATTTTTGAAGGGTCTAATGGGCTTTACCTACAGTTAAAGATCTGCTTTCCAGTATGATATGGATAGGCTCTTTCAGTTCAAAATGCAGACTCTGCTAACCTTAAATGTTATGATATCTTCTCATTTATCTATCAAAAGAATTTTCAGTAGCTATGATTTCTACAGGAAAGCTTAGATCAGATACAGGGTCTTAAGTCTAATTCCCCTTGTGTCATTTCCATAAGGAAAAAACAACATTTAACAGGCTTTTCAAGGCTTACCAGAGGAGTTTTCTGACTGCCACACCTCTCCTGAGTCTCATGATTTCTCAGTAAATACGACTCTCTACACACTACAGTATAAATTCTCATTGTCCTTTCACACTGGAAAACCGCCTTCAGGAGGTTTCTCAATGTCCTTGTGTAAAGGCTGAAAGACCTCAGGCGGTGTCAGTGTCCTCACGAAAGTTACCATCGTGGTTATCATAGCATGCAAATGAATGCTATCAAACTGCTGGCAGAGAACCTCCCTTCTTGCAAGGGCTCATTTGGCCATTTTAAACAGTGGCAGTGGCTTCTCTGTGGAGCATTGCACACTTGGCATTTGCAGACAGGCCACCTGGAGCTCCGTTCATACTTATAGTAAGCATTATGCACTTGCTGAAGCATCAAGTGATCATGCTGCCTTTGGGAGTTATCCTTCAATCTTTGTTTAATTAAGAACTCTAAGGGTCCTCCTCCAGGTAATTGTTAGCTGCTCCTCTTCTCAGTCACCCGCAGTGTGAGTGAACATATAGACAATTACTTCAAAGATATTTACAATACTCCCTTCTACCTCTCATTCTCTCAAAGTCTTACCTAATTTGCTGTATGTTTTAAGAGGAACTGAAAAGAAGGGACAAGCTATGCCCTGTCTTTATGGTTAACATTCAAGGAGGGGAGCACGAGGAAGGACAACCCTAACAGAGACGATTTCCAATACCACTAGTCGGTGCATACTGACATTGTGACTGTCACATAGATAACACATCTCAATGAAGAAAAGCTATAGGTGTGTATATCCAAACACTCTAGTTACAAGAAAATTGGTGTCTTAATTTTGTAGGGGAAAACAAAAGATGTTTTCTGAGTGCAGAGTGTTTTTTAAATTCCAATATAAATATTGAGGTGAATTCCTGCTGACGCTCTTTCCCTAAACATATCTTTAGGCAAATTTTTATTTTTTATGAACACTGGTGCAAATATTCTTATAAATTTACAGATAATCAGACCAGTACAGCAAGTACATTTGCTTCATTTGCACATATCTAATGAGAACTTATGTTTATTATTCATATAGTACCTGCTTTTAAGATGAAAAAGATGTTAGCTCAAATACGGTAAAGCCTTCTTTTAAGCTAAACAGTAAACCTACCTTGAAAAACATGGAATCAGTTAAATGCTGTCTAAAGTAGGGTAAAAAAGTGGTTGACAGGGAAAAAAAATAGAAACAATCCAGATATTTTATGTGTGACACATTTGAAACATATATATTCAAATTTCTTTTTTTTTTTAGGAATATAGTACAAATATTGGAAAGGAAGCATCTAAAATAGAGCTTAGTGCCTAAACACAATTATGTCATATAATCTTAAGTCTGTTTCATAGTGTAATTAAATTCACATTAGCTGTGGTTTTTCCTGTGCTGTTGAGTGCAGGGTTGCTCTTCTCTTTTAGAACCATAAATCTCCTTCTCACTTCTGGTCAACATTACTTATTGTCAACTTAAATTCATTTGTTTTTGTGACAACTTTGCCCTTGAATTTGAATAGCAATCCTCCCTCCTTACTATTCAAGTTCCTGAGTATTTGTTAAGGACAAGCATATTTTCAGTCAGTCTTAATTTTGGTTGGCTAAATATTTTAAGCCTTTATCGTAGGATCCACTTCTAGCTTCTTTATTCTTATACCAGGCTTCCATTTTAAGTTCACTAAATTCTTTGATCTATTTCCACATATGCATTCTCACTAACTTTCACACAGTTCCACTTATATTCCAGTATGCTCTGGACAAATTCTGAGAGAAAGAATACAATTAATAATATGTTGCCTTATTCTCAGTGAAAAACTGATATATGCCTGTTTTTTCTTCTTTGTTTTTGTAGTTACAGAATTCTTTCATATTAGTTTCCTATCCTTTTTCCTTTATGAAATTTAAATCAGTCCCTTTTTATAAATTGTTGAGAATGGCAGGCACACTGAGGATCCCAAAATGAATTGCAGGTGTCATATAGCCCTGTAAGTCTTAAACACAAATTCTCAAGTTTTTTTTCTCTAGCTACAGTTTTCTGAAGACTTTGAGTCACTACTTATGAACCAATCCTACCTGGAAACACCATAGTCTTGCCCATATTAAGTAGATTTCATCAACACCTCCAAATTCATGCTTTTCCATCTTTCTTGCCTAAAGGGCTCAAAGCAGCAAGTAGGCTTAGAGAGTGTGCAAAACAAGCAGCAACTTCTGATTTTCATCCATCAAACCTTGGCTGAAATCTGTTACTCTTCACTTGTGAAGCAGAATCACATTTAGAGGAATCATACATAAAACTAGGTTTCCAGGTTCCCATTTAAGGATTGTCTTTAAAATTTATCTGATGAATATTTCAAGCAACTTCATCCATTTCAACACAGTGGATAGATAAGATTTTAGGCACTGCCACTGCTTTGAAGTCTCAGCTTTTTCCTTGGAGTGTGTTTTCTATATACACCATGCATAGAACTTGGCCCGAGAGCGCTGAGACCAAATTAATTAGTGTGTGTGCTCTTTGTTTTGGAGGGGTTTTGTTGTTGTAGCTGGTTTTGGTGGGGTTTTTGTGGCTTTTAAGTTCAGGGTGCCTTAAATAATGAGGGAATTGTGGCAGAATGGCCATTTCATTGCATATCCACAAGGCAGGTTGTTGCACATGAGATTTTTTTATAAGGCGTGTGGGTGTACTGAATATCACTGTAGGTCAGTTTAAATTAGAAAAAGCTAAACTTGGTGCCTTTTTGTTTATATCACCTGTACACAAACATTCTAGTGGGAATGGAATAGATTACCGAGCTGCTTTTTGTCTCAGTAGGAGCAATTTGTTTTCACTTTGCAAGAAACCTAGAAACTAATAACAAATGTGCAATATAAATGATAATTGGGAGAGACACCCATAAAATGGGAAGAAAATTATTTATCAATGTAGGCATAACCACAATCACTATCCTTCCCTCTCTCTGTGAAGAATGTCCTGAAAACTTATATACAAACTGGGATAACTAAACAGGAAGAACATTCAAGCT
Organism: Ifrita kowaldi; assembly: GCA_013398055.1. NCBI lineage: Eukaryota > Metazoa > Chordata > Aves > Passeriformes > Cinclosomatidae > Ifrita > Ifrita kowaldi. The sequence continues at coordinate 1,145,588 of VZRS01014440.1, forward strand.
GTCTCTTTAGTAATATTAAAATCTAGCTTTATCTGTATCCTGACCTTATCACCTGCAGCAGATCCTTATATTAAAGCAATAAAATCTCTTTTATAGTCTTTTCTCTGAATAATTCTAGTCAAGGCTAACTATGTTATATCAGGTTTTCCGTCTTCGCAAAATCTTATATTTTTCTTAGCACAAAAACTAATTTTAGCTTATTTTAATAGTTTTGAATGGCTTATGCCCTTGCATAACATTCCAGCTGTGAAGATTCTTTTATTATTATAGCATTTATTCTCATGCATTTCAATAAATTAACTTGTTTCTCCGTTTTGTTATTCCATCAAATTCTCTTAGTTGTTTATTTCAGACCTCTTATGTTCTGACTTTGTTGTGTTGTGTGTCTGATGGTTAATCATATTAGTATCAAACCTGACTCTTTACTTATTTGCACAGCCATCCCTGAAAATAAGCCTGTACCCTTTACTGTATCCTCATGAACGTGATTTTCTACATCCCCTATTATAGCCAGGCATGAAATTTAGAGTTGCCTTCATTACTGTTCTCTCGTTTCCCGTTTTAAAGCTCTTATAAGTCTCGCCACACTGGATCCCAGAAAGACCACACTCCAGAAACAGTTGAAATCTATATAAAAAGAAAAAAAGTCCTTCCCTAGATGCTGGGAAAAATCAAATATCTTCATAATTGCATCACGCCTCCTATTCTCGGGCCACCTGCTGAGCTTTACTGATTTGCTGCACTGTTTGATGTATTCATGTAGGACAGAGAAAACATCGCTTGTGCCTAAAATTCTTGAAAGTCTTTTTCAGCCAGATGACTCAAGGAGAGAAATACCTAACATATCAGATCCATCTTGTACATTCCCACTGGAGAGACAGAACTCCTTTCTTCTTCTTGCACTTTTTCACCCAGGAAATACTTTGTAAAGAAAAAAGACAACTGATGTGCAGAGGCAGTAAACATTTATTGATAGACAACCAAAAATTTCAGGTAAAAGTGTTATATGCTGACCTTCTACTCCTTTCTCTAGTCTTGTTCTGGCTTTCACTCCAAAGTGTGGTCACAGTGAGTTGTCAGTGTTATGAAATCATTGATGATAGAAGTATGACATTCATGGAAGAGGTTCTTTCCCTTCACTTGTGGGCTTAACTGGAGTTAATCTATTAAGTTTGCTGACAGGGTCTAATTTATCGTTGTTTTCTTATTTACTCACAAAGCTGGTTTTTTTTTTTTTTTTTTTTTTTTTTTTTTTTTTTTTTTTTTTTTTTTTTTATATTTTTTTTTTTTTTTTTTTTTTTTTGGTATATGGTGTTTTACATGTATGAGATATTTTTTCTTTGTTTTCTTTGTAATCACTAAACAAGTTTAACCCAGCTCAAAAGGCTGTTTGTCTGCAGTTAATGCTAACTTCTTTTTAGAGCTCTTAGGGTCTCTGGCATGATGCTGTGTTTGTACTTTCAAACACTGTTATTCTCCTGTACTTTTAGATATCACTTCCTTTATCTAGGATCATAGATAACCCACTCTCCACAGAGCAATTATCTGTAGTTGCTATATAAAAGTTACAAAAATGCATAGATAGTATTCTAACAATAAATGTTCAAACATATAATTGCACAAAGCTAAGCTAATAGAAGCAAAGCTAATATCAGTTAGATAGCTGTCACCTGGTTGTAAAAAATCTGTGATTCTCCGGAAATGCTGAAAAACTAGCAAGTCCTGAGTCCTTGCACTGTTGAGTTAATACAAAGTTTCTGACCCTGTTTTTAGAGATAGCAATGTCTTCCCTGGAGTATGTGCTCTATAAATTGAGGTATTTCAGAATCTTCATTCCTACCTTTTTTCTGTCATCATCGCTGTGACTCTCTAGTTTTCTGTCATCTATTCTTTTTTTGCTACAATTTCTTGAACAACATTCATATAGAATCCTTTTTTCTTTCTTAGATTCTGATGATTAGTTCTTTTCTTTATCAATTTTTTTCCTCTGCTGACAAGATCTTCCATTTTTTGTTTTATTCTCCATATTTAATCATAATGTATTTAATTACTAATGAAATCTGAGTAATAATTGAAAATACCTATTGCTTAAAAAAATTACAATAAATTATTCTGTCAGTCTGCAGTGAGTTTTGTTGTTTTGTTGTCAGTTTCAATCTATTCCTGTCAGGAAAGCATGAATCTAAATTATTAACAGCCGAATACTATATTGCACTTACTATAAATAACAGTTATTAAAATGTACTGAACCATGACATGAATTTTTATTTATAAAACTATAGCTATTTCAATTTTAGAACTTTAAAGAGGCTGTAAATATCTGATGCTTCTTATCTTTTTTAATCTCAATTTGGATATGATGGTGAAGCTTGAAGCATAGGACAAAAATTACTAGCAAAAATTTTCCAGGTTCCTTTGTCATGGACAAAAATAAAAAGTGTTATATAAGGGTGTTTACATAACTGGAACCATTGATTTACTAATACCACACTATCATTCTTGGAAATACAACTCAAAATGCTTCAGCTTTGAAGATTAATGCATAGCTTGGAGCACCACATCAGTTCAGATAGCAGTTGTTATGAAGCCCTCTTTATTGTGTCAATAGGGCAGAAAAGATTAAAACAATAAAAAGAGAGCGATGATTCTGAATTCTTCCATTCTTCTTATAGCTCAGTCAATACAACTTGGTTACTTTTGAAGTTTTTAATATTCCAAAATCATCTTTAGTTATGCTTTATTATAAACAGGAAAAGAAAGGTTGTGAAGGGGACCCTATGAAATATAACCATTATCTTGAGGCAATTCCAAACAGCAGACAATAATAAGTAAGAGTCTATGTCTTTCACAGAACTCAAACTAAGAAGTATTATCAGTGTTTTTGTGACTAGCTTTTGGATAATGGCATTGCTGCTTCAAGTACTTGTAGCCTACTGCTATAAATAATGAGAGGACATAAGTGCAGCCAAGTGGATCAACCAAGGCATAGTGTCTTTGGGCTACTTTAACTATTTGAGTTTATTTTGAGGAACAAGACAAAAAAGAAGGAGTATGACTGAGAAATGAAAAAGGAATTAGAATTGTGTGTCTGCTGAAAACTTATAAAGAAGCTTTATTGTTCAGGCTATGAATTAGCTCCTGAACATTTAACACTGCTTGTGTGTGAGAGTGCCTTTTGATGTTATTTGTTTGCCTATGGAAATTTTTATGGTACTATCTAACTTGGTATCTGAGCATTTAACAGTAAACAAAGTGAAAAAGTTATTTTTGTGCTTCTATTTTATATAGCAAAAAGTGAGTAATGAAAAATAATAAAGATACTTCTTTTCAATTTTTAAAGTTGCCTGAACTGAAAAAAATTTCTGTTTGCCCAAGTTTCAACTGTGGTCTTAATGCACTGACCCTCTGAAACATCAGATGAAGGTAATGTTTATCATGCTCACTCATCTTCCCAGCTACTCGGTCTAATAGTGAATGTGAGATGAACATGATGGCACGATGTGGCATACTGGTTTTCTAAAATTGCATGGTTAATATGTATGCTGGGAAGTGTGAGGACATAATGCAGCCTTTCAGAGCAAATTAAGTTCCTCAGTTTTTTGAGAAGATGTGAACAAGACAATCTGGAACGCTTTAGAATTGCTCTTGCCATATGTTTTGTCTGCCTTTTTCATGGTATTTTTTTTCTAATTTCCAAATATCATTACATTTTTTCCCCTTTGTTTCCTCCTTGAACATTTTTTTTCATCGGTGTTGGTAAAACGCATCAGAAATTGGCTAGGATGTTGAGAATGTTTTCTCTTAAGAGAGCATGTGCAAAATAGCAGGAGGACATGAAACTTATAAAGCTAGGCTTTCTTAGAATACTGACCCAGACAGATATTTCTTAGTTGTAAAACCTTAGACCTACTGGCTAAGAGAGAGTGAAAGTAGGGAGATTTGTGTATAAAACCCTCAGACCTACTGGCTAAGAAAGAGTGAAAATCGGGAGATTTGTATACAATCTCTACTTTTTCTAGTGTGTCTTTGCAGGATGAGTATTTGCTCCATTGTTTTTGTCCTTTGCAACAATGCAAGACAACAGCTGAGTGCCATCACACTTCAGCTGATGCACTCTGAATCTCTGTTCTGCCTATTACCTTTTGCACTTGGCTTGTCATCTCTGTCCTAATCTTTTCAATGGTTTCCCAGCCTCAGCTTGGCCATGGTATACTTTGGCTCATTTTCTATACACCCCTCAGAAGATTCACCCTGAAAAGTTCAGACATTTGCAGGAAATGCAAAATTTAACCTTTCCAGAAGTTTCTATCTGATCGAATAACATCAGCCAGGAAAGACAAGCAGATTTTTGACTTTGCTGCACAACCACCCCTTTTTAAAGACGTACAGCAAAACCCGGTAAGCAAACAAACCAAGGCAAAACAAAGAAACAGTCATGATTGTCTTTCATCTGACCTTTATAAAACATTCTTATTCTACTATGTTCAGTGAAACAGATGACTTTAAGTCTTGCAAAAAGGAGGAGGCAAACTATGGCAACAGACCACTCCAGTGGTCACTCTTATCTATCTTTACACAGCTTTTCAGTAGTGCAGATCCTAGCAATCTAAGAAAAAGACTGTGTGCTCTTTCAGATTCAAAAAAATCAAGGTTTTACTCAGGACATTCTCTCCTTTGCTCCTGAAAGAGCAATCCTATCAGCACATTCTCGGCTGCACTTTAAGCAGGGTGCAAAGAATGCTAGAAATGGCTTGATTTTTTATTTTTGGTCCTAGGATAAGTTGAAGCAATTGAGGAGCAGAAAGAAGCCATTATACATTGCTTTGATCAGCACCTTCTTTCTATGCACTGTAATAGAACCTACTGTAGTTTTCAAATGATAAACACAGCACCTGGATGATCTGGCTATCTGTATCCCAAGTTTCACTGCAGACTTTGGTTTAACACTTTTGTACTGAGCCCAAACAAAAAAATGGTTTGCATGATTTATATCTTTTTCTTAACCTGGAAAGGTACAGCCTAATCTGTGGCTGAGCTAGATAACTTCAGCTATAGATGAACCTGAAGTGGAAGAGAAATGTGAAGGCCAGATTGCAATTTCAAATATTTATTCTTAAATCCTTTTTATGTCATAAGGGCATCAGGAGGACTATGATGTTAGTGGAAGGAGGTTTTTTCGCTACTTGTGGATCTGCTTGGGTTTGTTCTTTTTATTTTTTTTTAAACACAGTCCTTTTATTCTTCATTAATTCACATTTTCATTTTTCATTCAAGTTTTACGGCACACATGGTATTTTATATATCCTGGATATCTGCTGTTTTTTCTGTCTGATCTTTAAGACCAGTCTCACCCTGGTCAAAAAGTTACGATCATTTAATGACAAGTAATTATTCATTTGTGATGATGATTATAGTTGTGTGGCCTCCATATTTCTCTGTGCTTTTATTTTGAAGAACTCTGTTAACATCTTTACTTGTACCTTTGGGAACCTTGTGTTAAGATCTGATTAGTGAGAGATGCCTCGGCCCAAATTGAGGTGCAAACAAGAACATATGCTGAAGTCAGAATAATACAGATATTATTTAACAGAAAAATAGAAAGAAATAGAAAAGTGGTGGGAAGGGAGAGAGGGAGAGAGAGAGAGAGAGCAAGAAGATGATAGTCACCATCCATGGATTCTGTGGCGTCCTGCTGGTCCTTCTTCACCCTGGGCTTGTTGGTGGTGGGGGTCCCCATGTTGTTCAAAGCTTTTCACTAGTTATATATTTTAGCAAATAAAGAAATTAATGCTCATTGGCTACACAGTTCTCTTATTCTACTGGTTAAATGATTCCCTCACTTCTAATGCTAATTAATCCCATGCCGAGTCTTTCTCCTCTTTTGAGTTGGAGGGTTTTCTGAGTCAGTGATTTGTGAGTTGGTCACTGTCTCCATTTGCTGAAATTACCTTTTACCTAGTCAGAGCTGATTTCAGGACAGCTGCTGACTTGGCTTTCTTTGGGACCCACAGATTCCGCATTCTTTATGTCCATTATCAGTGATAGATTCTTCTCCCCCAGTTTGTTAACCTCCTCCTAGGTCTGAGATAACACTTGGACAATAGCATCCTCTTTTTCTTATCTCAAGTTCCTGTTAAGGTGGCTTAATCTACAATCCACAATGAAGTGACACTGCCTACAGAGAAGACTGGGATCTTTTGTCGAAGAGAAAAAATAAAGTCTGAAAACCTATGTTCTGCCATTTTATTATTGTAGAATGGATCCACCTCTCCAGCAATTGTCTATGTCATTTCAACTTTTACCAACTGCATATTTTATCTTCTAAGAAAAAATTGCTTTTCATTCACCTCCAAAGATTTTTTTCTACTTTGTCATTTTATTTTGGGTCAGGACCAAATTTTTAGAGCAGATCTCCCCAGTGCCATTATTTATTGTGCTTTGGTTTACTCACAGAGTGGTCTCAGCAAGCATAAAAACTAGTTGTTTTTTTTCTTTAACAGCATTAGATTGGAAAATGCATTTCAGAAGCACATATTCCTATTGCTAAGGTAATTTCAGTCCATGAACCATACTAAATTTAAGCTGAAGTAAATCCTGATGAAGTATATATCCTGCGGTCACCATGTCCTTAGCACCAGTTTTCTCCACAGGTCTGCTGCTATTGGACTGTGCTAGCTGCTACTGGAGCACAGCCTGGGGTGTTTGTTCTGAGAAACAGGAGTTTCCTAAAAGTGAGTCTTTCATCAGTCCTGAGAAACTCTGTTTGTCGTTCCTTTTGCACTGCAAGCTTCTAACTGCTTTCTCCCATTCAAAGCCCCAGTCCAGGAACTTATTCTATCCAACCATGCTTAATTACTGTCAGGGAGCAGGACATCACTCCCTTACACCAGCCTCACAGTCAGTAGTTAGAAGCAGTAAATTTATCCAGTCTCAGCCTTTCGATGTAAAATTTAACATGCTAAAAATAAGAGATAGTGAATAACTAACACAGAAAGATAATAGGTATTTTCTGACACAAGTGAAGTTCTTGCTGGAAATAGAAATGTAAACTTTACCATTTGCTTGATTGAAATACTGGAGATGATATTGTAAATGACTTAAAACTCCTAGCCTCTCTTAAGAGTTTTGGATGAGTTGGGTATTATGATTCAATTGTGAATAGCTGTCATTCTGTGTATATTATGTATGTTTATAAACACAAATACCCACATTTCAAATTATATATATAATTCTCCACAGAAAATGAAAGCACACACAATGTGTTTATATGTGCTTGCAACTTAATGCACAGCTCATAAGCTATCAAATAATTTGTATCAAATCCATGAAATTTGTTTTGAGCCTCTTGTGAAGCTTTTTCTGTTTTACATATGCTTTGATTTCCACTAGTGTTCCTATGCAAGGGGAAATGAACATGGAATGCTAGTAACATAATTTAATATCTAGCAGTTTCTGTCCACACATTCCTTATACAAACATTTAGAGAAGAAACTTGAAAGTGTTCGTCACTTGAAAATGAATGTTATTTACAATATAACTGCTATTCCCCCCCTAAGTACTCTATCAAAACACATTTAGACTTTTCTCACAAGGTTCTTATTTTTTTGGGTGAGTCAGATTTCTCTTATATAACAGATGGCTGAATGGTGATTCAGGATGATAATTAGTCTTTTTAATAATGATAATTAGTCATTTTCCATCTAACCTTAGGTAGACCCATTTCTCTGAGATTATGCTATTCATTTCTAAACACTAGCAGATACTCTCTAAAAGAGTTCTGTAGTGAACCCTTTAGAAACAAAAAAACCCATGATTAACTCTGGTATAGTAAACACATGAAACCAGCAACATGGTCAGCAGCCCTGTGGCACTTTCAAGGAGTTATTTACCTGTTTCAACATTGTCTTACTGTGAAGACTCTTCAAATGGAAGTTGGAAATACTTGCAAAAGTTCAGGGAAATCTGCTAATTTGTTGGACCTGTGGAATTCGCTTTGGAATGTGACCATTTATCAAGAGATGAAGTAGAAGGGAGACAATGCGGTTAAAAAGAGAATTCAGAAGGGAATTCTCACTTTTTTTCCTCCTATTTTGATGAAAAATTCCATCTAGCTTTCAGAGACTCTTGTCAGGAAGTCAGCTTTCATAAATTATATATTTTTTACAGCAAAATTTAGTCTTGATGAATTAACAAATTGTGATAACCACTTCTCCTCCTTAAAAAAAAAAAA
>VZRS01014440.1:1154079-1202399 GCA_013398055.1 Ifrita kowaldi
TCCTAATTAAAAAAAAAAAAAAAAAAAAGTTGTTGAATGCTGAAATATTAGAGGTATACTAAAACCAGTCCTAAGAATGTCTGTCCAATTCTAGCTATTCAATTAGTCGAAGTTTTTTGTCTAGGCTGAAGCAGATATGTAATAGTGATATGTAGGTAATTATTACTTAAGGAAAGGAAAAATGTTGAGTATCTTGATGTTTGTATCTTTACTCCAGATATTCATGCTTTTCAGCATTGATAAACTCAGATAAGAATGAATCACTCTGACAAGGTAAACAGCAATACTTATGCTTTGAGTAGCCTTGGTCCTACTATTTCCTGCAGTACTAGAAAACATTTCTTAAAGAGAATAATAGATGTTGGGAACCTGGTCTAAAATGCATATTTGAGATGAACTCACATTTGGGTTAAGTATATAGGCCAAATTTTATTTTTAAAGATAATGAGCATGGGGAGAATTGGTTCTGAGAGGTTAAAGAGGCTGAGCTAGAGGGAATGTATAAATTGGAGATTGATGCAGAGCAAAGTGTGATTTGAACCTTTGCTTTATCCTTTCAACACTGCAGGGAGAGTCAGATAATTGACAATTTCATGGATGGCTTCTAGTCTTTTTAATTTTAGAAATTTAATGTCATGTTTATTATTTGCTTATTAAATATAAATACTGTGGCTAGAGTCAGTAATATACTTATTTCCTGGCATGTTTGTACACGTTCTTAGGTTATTTCAGCATAAGACTTATTATACACATTGCTCACAGGAGGTGATTTTTAAAGGATAAGGGTCAGAGGTAGCAGCTAATAGGAAAGCATCTGTGTGAAAGAAAGGCTATTTCTCTGCAAGTAATATTTTCAATTTTGTTCTCATCCTGACTCTCTCTATTCCAAGCTCTTTATTACATTTCAAAAGATATCTGGCCAAGTATTTTAAGCCAACATATGAATACCTTATCATTGTGTACGTTGGTCAGATTCTCAAATGTGGATACTTAAAATTGTGCCTATAAATCCATATTTAGACATCACTCTTGCAGTAATTTCCTTTTCGAAGGTGCCAAAATGAAGTAGAATTTGCATTCCTGTTTTGAAACTGCTTATCTACCTGGGTAATTCAGAGGAAGTCACTTTATTTTGTGTTTCTGTAAGTGTATGGAAGACATTTGCAAAGTGAAAAAATGTTGCTATAAAATACTGCATTGCACCAGTGTCTAGGTCTATTTTAATTAACTCCAGATTAGAAGACTGTCTATGGGTTCATTTGTTGTTATTTTTTTTTTTCCTGCAATGCTCAGGAATTGAAAAGGCATTTAGTCATTCACAAAGCTCATTCCTTTCTAACTTAACTGTTTATTCAGGACAGCAGTTATTAATGAATTACAGACATACCATAACCTTAGTTACAGTTGCTTCTGTCACATGTATAGTTGCAATATGAAATATATAAAGAGAAAGGATAATCATATCATAGTTTTGCCAAATTACACTAGTTCAACACTAGTCTTTTATTCTAGACCCCTGCTCCAAGCCAACATGGACTTTATGGTAAATTTTGAGACTTGAAGTGTCATGCTTTCATATTTATCTATCATGAGATCACTAGATTTACTTCTTGGTGTTTTCAGTGTGGACATCTAGATCTCAATTAATTATCCTAAAGTCTGTTTCTCTAAAAGGTTTTACTTTTTTTTTTTCCCTGAGTGTAAAGATCTACTTTACACTCAGAAGATTCACAGTGTAGAAGTGACTATTTCTTTTTACTATATATAGAATGTCTTAAATGACTGCTTTAAGTGACAAACTTTTGTTAGAATGATCATATTTCTCATCTTTTATATGTTTCCATTTCTAGATTTTTCCAAGTATTTCTGCATATCTGGCTATCATACAAACAGAAATCTCATACTGTGTCAATAAAGCATGTTTAGAACATGTTTAACATAAGTCCAATTGCACCTATGTCCACTCTCCTAATATTCTCTGAGCCTGAAGACTGTCAGAATGCTTGACACAGAGCAACTATCACAGGCAGAAACCTCATATAGCTGTTACCATGATAGATTTTTTCCTAAACCTAAAACTACAATGCACTGGACTGGAAGGGACTTTACAGATCATTTAATCTAAGCCATTCTTTGAAAGGCGTCTATATAGCAATAACACATAATTTCTGGAAAAAACTGGCAATAAAAGCCAAAATGAGACACAGAGAAAGAATAAAAGATTTCCAGTTTGATGAACATCATCAATTAGACTGTAACAGCAGTATAGAATAAGCAACAGAAATGTACAATAAAAAAAGGACAGACAAAAATACAGAATAATAATAGCATGTCTATCTACCTCCGATGAAGCAAAATATGTATGAGCCATTGCTGGTCAAAAATGTCTGCTTTTAATACCACTTTAAAATTGCCTGCAGTTGCTTTGACATTAGACATAAAATATTACTATCATAATCTATGTTATAATTTAGAAGGAGAAAGGAAGTGCTCCAAAATATCAGCAAAAACAAAATGTCTCTTTACAATAAAGAAATCATCAGTTGTTTCTTCAATTATATTTTCTTGGGTTTCTAAAATATTAATAATGCAATTTTTAAAGTCTGATACCTATTGTGACTAGGTTTTAGGCATTCAGGGGGACTCCAAGTGTGGCTTGGGGAGATGTGAAGATGCCAGAAACTCCCCCATGTCTAATAGAGACATTTGCAGCAGACACCAAGACAGACTTGCTGCGGGCTGAGGTTGAGCCCATCAATAATGGCAGTAGCACCTCCAGGATAACAGATTTAAGGAGAAAAAACTGTTTGGCAGCAGCAACAGGAGAGAGGAGTGAGAATATGTAAGAGAAAGAGCTCTGCAGGCAGCAAGGTAGGGGAAGAAGGAGGAGAAGGGTGTGCTTCAGGTGCCAGAGCAGAGAAGTGGTGGTGAAGGCCATGGTGACGTGGCTGTGACCCTGCAGCACATGGAGGTCCACAGGGCAACTGAGGTCCATCTGTAGCCTCTGGACAACTCCATATTGGAGCAGGTTGATCTGCTCTGAAGAAAGCTGTGACTTCATGGAGAGTCCATGTGGGAGAAGGCTCCTGGAAGGCTATGAAGAGAAAGGATCCCATGCTGGAGAGGATTTGCTGGAAGGACTTGTGACCCCCTGCGGGTCTCAGGCTGAAGCGGCTTATTCCTGAAGGTCTGAACTCCATGGAAGGGACCCAGTGGAGCAGTCTGTAAAGAGCTGCAGCCCATGGGAAGGATCCAGTTTGGAATTAAGGACTGTTTCCTGTGGGAGGGGACCCCATGCTGCAGCAGGGAAAGAGCATAAAGAGGAAGAGCAACAGAGACAAAGCAATATGAATTGGCTGCAGCCCCCGATTCCCTGTCCTTGTCCCCAGGACAAGGTAGAGAATTTGGGAATTAAGTTGAGCTTGGGAAGAGGGGAGGGGTGGGAGGAATACATGTTTTAGTGATTTTTTTTTTCTTATTTCTCATTATCTTACTCTCTCAGATTTGCAATAAATTGAATTATTTCCCCAAGTCAAATCTGTTATTTTATAAAACTAGATCCATAAATATTCTTGAATGTTCATGAAACAAATAGGGTCTCCTTTTTGCTTCAGGAATCTCTGGAAATATGAAGGCTTATCATTTATTAACATTCAAGGGGCTTTGGATCAGGGCAAAGGCATAAGAAGTACACAACACATAATATTTGATTTTTTTTCTTCAAGCAGAGATATATATTGTTGTTACTATGAATGTGTAGTAGTAAATAAATTCAAAGAACAGTCTTTTTGAAGTTGACTAAAATACATTCCACTTATCTATGTCTTTTTATACTCTGAACTGTACCCATTAGGGTAACACTAGAAGCATTATTCAAGATCAGTACCTTTTGATGTGTGTAGTGAGAAACTATTCTTATGCTGAAGAACAAGCACTCCAAACAGCCAAATGGAATGGGAAATAAAGTGATTTTACCCTCATCATACTAATAGAAAACCACAATGTACAGATAAAAGGTTGTATTCTGGCTTCCTTGCTGTTAACAGCAAATTCCCTTTGATTTCACTGAGACAAAATTTTTAGTTGGTCTGTTTGCTGAGACATCATTAAGAAAATCCAGCCAAAAATTCTTTAATTTCCATACTTTTATTTTATTTTTTAGCAGAAAGATCAGTCAGTTTTGGATCTTGTCATTTTATAGCCCATATTTATGAAGAATTCTAGATTTCCTTGCCACTGTGTATCATTAATTTTCTAGCAGTTGAAACTCCTCAAAGATTTACAATAATGTTGTCAAATAATCTCTAAAATCTTTTGAGGAGAAATAAAGGAGGTGGGTTTTCACCCACCCACATGAATGATTGGTCACAGGCCCATCTTCTGGGATCAAAGTGAAAGTTATGCAGAGACAATAAAACAACACAGATAATTGGGCATTTATCACAGAATGATCATAGAAAAAATTATTATGATTTACTAAAAATTCTGCAAGCATATATGATGAGTACATATCTTTAAGTAATATAAACAAGCATAATGACTTTTCATATAGTTACAGACAAGTCCTTTGAATGCTTTTAATGTTCATTAACCTGTCTCCAGAATGTTGGCTGGAATATGATTGCCAAGGATGTTTGCTACGACTTTCACATCCATGTAGGACCTGAAGTGCTATTATTTCTCTCTGTTATTCTCTCAAAGGGTAGAGCTGAAACAGGGAAGTTTATCGTTAAAGAGACAAATTTTTCTGCTGAAGAACACAAGTGTCAAGACAGCAGCACCATTTGTGTGAAATTTAACCATTAATTCTGTGCATTCAAATGTCCAGTTGATGGACTATTTTGGAGCAGTGTACACTTTGATTTTCATTGGGATAATCTCAGAAAAACCAGAAAAAATTGTACTTATCATATCTAATTGATTTTTTCCAAACAACTGGAATACCTAAATGCTGCAATATTGCTGCAAATACATCAAATAGTGTACTTTGGAGTACAAATGCATCTTCTTAAATAAAAAAAGTCTTACATCTTCTTATACTATTATGGCACACAGTGTAGGTTTATAAACTTAAAGTTGATCAGAGCAACTGGGAAAGAACAATGTGGCTGTCCATTTTATCTGATGAATAATAGGGGGATCCAGAAATTACTACAGACTTCACACAGAATATATTCTGAAATAGTTTTCTTTTGCATCTGGTTTGTATGTTTGTTTTTTCTTCTGTTGAGTCTTTATACAAATTGGTGAGAATGTATGAGTTTTAATACATAATTTTTTATTGTTCTAATGTAAAGAAAAGACAAATTCATCTAAACTAGACTACTATTAGAATAGCATTAGGACAATAGTGTTAGCTGAAAAATTCAAGCAAAACAGGAAAACTATTTTGTAAGCGTAACAAGAAAGGTTCTACTAGAATCAAAATTTATGACAAATGTGAAAACATACTGTGCATGACAATTTAAGGATAAAACCGTAGTATTTATGCTGTAAAAAATCAATGACAGCCTTCATTGTTTTTCCATAAGAGTTTAGCCTAGGTTTAACTTAGCCTAAAAAAGCTACAGATCATTTTGTGATCTCCTTTAGTAGATTGGTTTTTTTTTTTAATATGTTGAGTTTTACAACTTTTGATATGACCATACTTTCAAGTGAATTAAATTTACAGTAGAAATGCAGAGGTAAAATATATGTATATCACTACCAGTGAATTTTGTCAAAGAAGCCTAGACATATTTCTTTAGTGTTTTATTAGAAATGTGGGGCTACTTGGTCCTGAGGGACAATTTGTGGAAAAGGGAATAGAATAATATGTTCTGCACATCCAGGGATTTCAATACTTGTGAAATTAGAACTAGCTGTGCTTTGGGCCAGCTTTTCATTTGCTATATTTTCAGTATATATTATATTTAAATTTGTTGCAGTCTATTACCTTTCAGCTGTGGGCTGATAAGAAGGAATTTCATCAAAATATAAACCTCAGAAACGAAAATCTGAAATTACAAAATTTTCGCAGTAACTTTACCTTAATTACTGCTCAAAGAGCAGTGGTGGCGACAACTCATTGCAAAGTGCAGAAATTAAATCAGTGATGAGTGCCCAGTGGTAGTGCTCAACATTACAAAAATTACACAAATGATCTTCCTTTCTCATTATAATTTTCAAAGCCCTGCTGCTTTTCCTAAATTGCTGTCAAGTACATTCTAGATGAGGTCAGAATGAAAATTTGTCTTCTCAGTGTACACTGCAGTCCTGACTGTCTGCAGCAGAACATGACCGGAGCTGCTCAGACATAATGTTCTGAACAAAAAGTAACAATGGATTAAAACTGCATTAATTTGTTGAGTTTGTTTCAGCTTTGATAATTTAATTTAAAATAAAAAGCTGCTATATTTTTCAGAGATTGTTCTCAAATGTTACTGAATACATGATTTTAAAAAGCTGGGATTTCATCTGTGAAGTTTATTTTCATGTACATATCAAATGAAATAAAAAAATAAAAGTTATTGTTAGCTATTTTCATCCATTGCTTCATTTCTCAGGAGGCTGTCATCATCGTTTTGGTGACTCCAAGCAGTGAAAACTGAGCAAAAGTCCTTTAGCTGTGTTCCTGTAGGGAAGATGTACAAGACTGAGAGCTGTGGAGTTTTCTGATGCATCTTTGAGAAATATTCTCAAACCCAAGGAGACAAGAACTTTTTTCTGATACTGCTATATGATAATATTTAATCACTTTGTGGGCACACTGGCTCTTCCTCTTTAAAGATAATTTTCTTAAATCTTTGGATTTGTTTTCTAATCTTGCTCCAGTACCTCACTGGTAAGTATATCTTGCTAAGACTGATGCCATTTTCATTGGAAATTGAAATAGATAAGAGGATTTCTATTTGTAAAAATATTTTGAAATGATTTCCTGTTTATTTCCTCTCATAGATCTGGTTTCCCTGACAAATTGGATTGTACAAGAAAATTAACTGAAAAGTATTTGAACCAAAGTCCTTGGAAGCAACTTTTGGACTCAGAAGCTTTCTCCTTGGCATTACTCTATGGCCAAATCTTTTTCTTCAAATGAAAGAGTAATCAGTATGCCAGGCTAAGAATGCTGCTTCTTATAAGTACTTTTGCCTTGTATGAGGCAAGTGTGAATATCTAATTTGCTAATTCCCCATCATTTGACATCCAACACATTAGGAAAAAAGTTTATGTTCAGAGTGCTCGTAATAGATCTCAGAGCAACAACAGTTGCTTTGACTTTGAAGGGATGTTTTGGTTGGTAACATTCAGAATCTGTTTAAGTTTTCAAAATGAGTAAAATTACAGCCCTGCAGATAATCTTTCAGTAACCCACTCTGGAGGTACAGATGTATAAAAAAGTATTATGAGCCATATATGTGTGTGTAACTGCAAATTGCACTGAAGTGCATCCACTTTTAGATCTACTATCAAACTAGTAAAAATGGAGAGCACTTCCTGTGCTTGAGGGTATAAGGTGGAGATTCATGAAGACAGAAGAAAGCTGGATTTATTTCTTTGTGTGAAATTCTGAGTATACACCATCCCAGGGGTTGATACTTCTGGGTAAGTGCCCATTCTTGAGTCTGTCAACGACTTCCCAGGGATTTTGTAATTTATAAATAAACACAGCGATGATTTTAAATTCACACATTTTGGAAAAACTTAGGGATAAACACTTGCATTCCTTATAAAGTGATAGATAGTGAGAGTAAAAGTGGTTTAAGCAATAAAAGAACAAGATAATTTATTTACATAGTCATGTACAGACATTTAGATTTCATGCCTCTGAGTGCCTCTGAGCCACTCCATTGACTCTCTAGCATTGCAATTTTTTACCCTTCTGCTGCTTTCTATTCCTGTCACCTATTGCAACATCACATGACAAATGTCATATTTTATTATTTTGGCCTCATTACATAACATTTACGTAGCTCCAACTTCATGTGTAATTGCCCAGAACTGTTCCCTATTTTTGAGGACAATGCAGGGTATAATAACCCCCAAAACTTGAACCTTTCTCTGAAACTGTAAGTAGACTACCAGATGCACTTGATTCAAGTTATCCAAAAGAGTGAATTGCTCATTTCTAGAACTGTGCAGTTTTCTGAAAGCACCCTTGGCATATGTATTCAATATAGTGGTTTACACCATATTTAGCACTATTTTGCCATCCTGGTACAGAAATCAGGGTGGATGAATTTGGCTGAAATAAATTTTCTGTGAGGCCAGATATTCTTCAGCTATTAAATGCTCTTGACGAAGTGCTAATGAAAGCTGGTGCTAGATTTTGTGAAGCGAAAATATTCCCTGATATGCCTATTTTTGATTTTTGTAATTCAAATAGCTCCAGATGAAACAAAATATTATTCAGTCCATGGAATATAAAATGTCAAAATTGTTCAGATATTGATAACCAATTAAACAAAATGTGTTTTGAAGGGACTTGCAACCAGGTTTTTAAAGTAACAATACTCCAGAAGTGTCAGGTACCATGCGTCACTAAATATAGAAGCAAAAGCTTATAAGTATACAAGTACTGGGGGTATTGAAAGTATGATGACCTTTCCTGTCAAGCTGTGATTTTGTGGCGTACTTTTATATCCTATTCCTGCTTTAGACAGGTGGGAAGAGGAAAGGCAAGTTGCGTTGTAGATGGTACTTCAGCCTTCACTTCAGCCTTAAATAGAGCTTTTGAAATGTAGGTAACTGCTGATTACATAGAAGATACTATTGTTTCTTGGACAGAAAGTACATTCTTATAAAGTTGTGTCATTTTGCTTGTCCTCCTTTAAAGTAAGATGGTGGCTGTTCAGGTCAAATTTCTAGAAAACTTAAATCTACAGAAAATATTAACATTCAAAAGTTATTTACAACATGAAATGAGGAAGCCAATTTTGGTTTTTTAAAATTGTTTCCATTTTTAAATGGTTTCATTTTTGTTGTTGGGCTTTTTGTTCTAGTGATGGTGATGTGTTTTGTTTGGTTTTGTGTTAAGTTAGGGTTAAGGAACTGTTCTTTGTTTCGGATGCTAAAGAGTCAGAGTTTTAAGCTGTTCTGTGTAAGGTGATTTTAAGATGGAGTGGTGAGAAGCAAAAAATGATTGCCAAACTTCTCATAACATTATGGGAATCCTAATGCTGTGTATTGGGCCCCTGTTATCTCATATATTGCCTCTATTTCAACCGGAATAGGAATATTTTGAGGAGATCAAATAGTGAAAACTACTTAAAATTCAGTATGTGTTCTTGAACGAAATTGTGAAGTTTTTTCACTTGGTTTTGATTCTAAAATAATGAGCCTTATTCTTCTGTTCAGTGGTATTTTTCTCTGATATTCTCTTTGCCAAAGCACATAGGCCATCAATCTTGCATTTAGCAGTGTGTCACAGCTTCATGCAGCACAGTTCAGTACAAACGTTATCTCCCTCATACCAGATACCATGAACCAAGTGACTGCACCTCTGCAACCACATATTTACAAGTGAAGAAAGAGCAAAGTAACTAACTATTTATCACAAAATATATCTTTATCATTATCTGTCCAAATAGCTTCTACTTCTGTTGACTGATTATGAAAATTTTTACTGGGAACTCTGCTTTACATCTAAATTCTGCTCTCGATGATGCTAAAAAAGGGAGAATGATATTTTTGTGGTTAAATTATGATAGAAACAGATGAGAAGAAAAGGTCTTGGCCTTTCTTCAAAATGAATATGGAGACCAAGGTGCTTAACACAGGAGGAAAGAAATAAGGTGGGAGTCACAGTCACTGCATAGCATTCAAAAGTTAGTAAAGCAAAAGCACCTAAATCCTCACTTGTATTCTTTTCCCTTTTGCAAAAGTAATATTTCCTTAGAAGGACAATAGCTATTAATTTCCCCTTATATTTTGAAAATATATAATTCATGGACTTCATTCCTGCCCTTTGCCCACAGCAAAAGGAATGAAGTTCACGAATAAATGTTCATTTCACCTGTAGTGAGTAAATAGGCTTTAAGCTTCTTCAAAATGATGTAACATCAGGAACAAACCTGTGGTATAGTAGGTCAGGGCTTCATTGAAAATGTAATGGTGTAATAGATAATGATTAGCCTGGTATTGCTTAGAAACCTGACTCTTTTTAAGATGAGCTAAGTACTAGCACCAATAATAGTTGTGGTTATTGCAAAGACAAAACTTTGTTGCTGAAGGAAGCATTTACTGTGAGTGCATGTCTGAAATATAAGTATTACATTATCTGCCAAACAGTCTTGAATAGCATGTGGCATACATAAATGTATTTTACATTCCTTTCCCATAGCTTGTTATTGTTTTTCTTGATGCAGAGCACATTTTTTTAGGATAAAGATGTAGAATGGAAGAAATTATTAGTTTTTTTTTTATTAGAAGCCTATTTTGAAACATGCAATATATGAGATACTTGGAAATACATTAGAATGCTAAGCATCATTTTACATAAAGGAAAGATAGGGAAGTGTTGTGGTTTAAACCCAGCCGGTAGCCAAGCACCACACAGCTGCTTTCCCATTCTCCCACCTTCAGAACTGGGGAGAGAATCAGAAGGAAGAAGGCTAGAAAATTTGTGGATTTAGATAAAGTTTATTGAGGAAAACGAAAGCCATGCACACAAGCAAAGTGAAACAAGAAATTAGTTCACTGCTTCCCATGGGCAGGCAGGTGTTCAGCCATCTCCAGGAGAGCAGGGCCCCATTTCACGTAATGGTGACTTGGGAAGACAAACGCCACCACTCCAAATGCCTCCCCCATTCCTCCTTCTTCCTCCAGCTTTATATACCAAGCATGACGTCAATATGGTCTGGAATATCTCTTTGGTCAGTTGGGGTCATCTGTCCTAGCTGTGCCTCCTCCCAGCTTCCCATGGACTCCCAACTTCCTCACCAGCATGCTATCTCTATATCCAACCCTATGTTCCGCACAAGTCCAAAACAGCCTTATACTGGACACTAAGAAAATTAATTATACCCCAGCTGAACCCAGCAGAGGAAGTTACCTGCTTGTCTTGTTTATGATCATTTAAGTACAGTAGTTAAGTAGTAGATGTAACTACATCAGTAGTTTCTTTGCCACAGGCAAGATTGCATCATCTTCATCAGCAAAACTGCTCTTGTGGTGAGACTGTTCTTTGAAATCTGGGAGGTATTGGAAAGTTCTCTGCATGCAGATAGAACAATTATGTCTGTCTGCATTCATTTAGCAAGTCTACTGTTTCAAACTTTGTTAAGTATTGGCAGAATCAGCTGATATATGAGCTGGATAAAGCAGCTGTCAGTGTGAAACTGGAACATTGTCATATTTTGAGAGCTTGAAAGGCTGTTTTACTAAACTATCTTGATGAGTTACTGTAATTCATAGGCAAATCTGATTGAACACAAAGTGTTAAGCTTTCGTGTAATCAGCAATGAGAACATCATTGAGGGTCATATCTAAGAGAGCACTAAAAAACCTGAAAATTAACATATCAAAATTCTCAAATGGCTGCAAATGTACTAAAGTACTTGTAAAGTTGATTTCTAGAAATGTATCTCCAAGTTGAGCACGAGTTAGGCAGAAATTATACATCCATGCATACCTACGCCTAAACCCAACCTGACATGCCTAAACCCAAGCAAGAAAAAGTACTTCAGCCATATATCTCATTTTATTATTTCTTATTGCTGGCTTAGTTTGGTATGCCAGACTCATACTGCTGAATTTTGTGCCACTTGAGAACAGTGTGTAGCTTCTTTCTGTTTGATGGCACAAAATTGACACTGTGAATTGCATTCTTGTGAGGTGAAGGCTTACCTTTGTGTTGTTTCAGTGCCAAATTTCCCAGTATCATTCTGGTTACTTCCATTAAAAAGGATTAGACAGGGAAACTGATCTAATTTAGAGCAGACTTTCTAATGTTTTTCTTCTTTAATTGTAATGTACCATGCTGTAAATTTTTTAGTACAGCCTTTCATACCATAATTTTGAGAACATAACACTATGAAGTTTAAATTAATACTGAATTTGTCAAGGCTTCACACTGAAATTACATTAATTTTACCCAGCAAACAACAAAATGACAAGGACTTTTAATATGAATTGGAGAAAATAATTTTAAAACATTGCTTCTTGATCAGATGTTTTCACATAATCTTCAATTAGATTTAACCCGTTCAGTTTAAAAATTTATCCTTCAACAAAGCTTACAAAGAAAATGATGTAGAATTAAAATTTCTATATTTGTTCCTGGCAAAATTCTAAGGGTAGGTGATATTATGTAATCTATAAAAATATTTTTGTTTCTGTGATGTTTGTTTGGGTTTTTTTAAAGTTTTGTTATAATGCCAGAATATGTATGACTATTCTTATTAGCAGGAGAAAATAACATACTGGGGATCTTATTAAAGAACATGGAAAAGACCTGAAAGATACTGGAATATATAAAATTTTGACTCTATGGATCTAAATATGCTTCACAGTATCATCCTTTTTGCTTTTCCTGCACTTCACTTCAATATTACTGAGCATCTTCATATTAGGTGATTTAACAGCAATTTAACCAAATAAATAGGTTTGTAGGTCCAAAAGTAAGTATTGCTTTTATGCTCTTACACCTGTCAGAAACTGCTTGTATCATCACTTTTCTTGTCGCTTATGTCAGTATGTCTTGAGGGGAGCAAAACTGTAATGTGAAAAGATGCTGCCTAAGGACTTTAACAGCTATCAGCAGAAACACGGCAACCATGATATAAAAATTATTCACATTTGGTTTTATTAGGTCCTAGAAGGATATTTAAGAATTGTGAAACTTTCATACTAATTGTGATATTTTAAAATATACTGCTTGTTGTATTGTCTCACTGGTTTCATCATGTTCACCTGGGAGAAATTGTTCAAAAAGAACTATCTTGTAAAGAAACAAAGTGGAAATTCGTGCCTTAACTTCTGAAAAGCTAAAAGATTAAATGAGGGTACAATGAGCAGTACTTGAGCAAAGACATCTGTGTAATGCCCTTAATACTACATAAGTGGGTAGTCCTGATTGAAATTTTTTGCTTCAGCAGAATATCTTTCAAATTCATATTTATAAGATCTTAAGGAAGCATTTATGAAAAATAATAAAAGGAAATTAATACTTCAGATTTTTAGTGAATACTGTAATCTAAAACACATGGAAAAAAAGATTTTCCTCATGTCTATGTTCTGTATTTTGATTTCTAGACTCTGAACAGAAACTCTTCCTGCCTCTTTCAATTCCAGAAAATCAAAAAAGTTCAGTTACTACAAAAATGACACGATTGTTCCCAATATAAACATTTGAAAGGATAATGAAGCTTTCCTTTGCAGAAAAAAGGGTATTTTTTGATGTAAAATTCATCATTTCCTACTACTCTGTTAGGATTGTGATATGCAAATGTCATATAGCTTGTGCCGTGTACTACAAAATTCATGATTTCTTCTCATGCAGCTTTGTCATTGCCTCAAAAACACTAATTAGACAGTTAATGTCAGCTTCTTATTAAAGAAAATTTTCAGGAATGGAAGATTTAAGATGGAACTTTCTCGGTCATCTCATTGTTTTGGGCATATTTTTTTAAGGGGAATTTGGACCTGCCTCAATTGGTATTTTGTTATCTTAGATTTTCATGACTGACAGTACACACAGAATAATTACCTGTTAGGGACATAATTTTCTTGTATTTGAGCTCTGGAAATTGTGAGGATGAATTCTTATACTATTCTTTCATTATAATTCTGTGGATTCTGCATTTCCTAGTAGCAGTATAGTAATATATTGTTTGAAAGAATTAAAAATAGATCCGGATCTCAATTTGAATACCGTGACTTTCCGAACTTAGAGTTTAGACTGGAAAAATATTGTGATAGAGAACACACATGCATAGAATCTGAGCATCTGGTCTAAAACTTCTCTTCTTGATCTTAAGTGGTCTTCAATTGTTAGCAGACAAGAAATTTTGGATTGTTTTTCAGAATAATAATTTCAGATGAATATGTATTTGTTAGACACTGAAAAAACATTGACCTAACTGTAGCCTCAACTCTGAACTCTGATATCAAATACAAGTTTCTAGCTCAGAAAATTTTCTGTCACAGAAAATAGTCCTTTAGAACTTCATCTGGGGAATGTAAAGCATTGCAAAGAATGCAGGCTAAATCACATTTTCTGTCAGTTGTGCCACAAAATATTCTCAGGGGGAAAAAAAAGAAATCAGATTCAAATATATTGCCTGAAGCTGGCTGGAGGAGAGCAGAAGAGTCTGAAACTGTTGGAATTTATAATACAGCCTAACAAGAAGATGAGAAGAAAAGATATGGTTAGATCTCTCACTGCAAACCTCTGATCTATTGCTTTTGGCAATGGGATATCTCATTACAAGTACCTTAAAAGCCCTCCGATGCTGTGAAGGATATGTAATAGTTTTATAATGGGAGGTAAAAATAATCATGAAATAAATTTCTGATTTCCCCATTTTTTTGTCTCCTTTTAAAGTCTTCGGAGGGGATCAAAGATATGAACTCTAACATTATAAAATATACAGAAGTTCCATCACAGGTATTTCAGTTGGACACTACTTCAAAAAAAGCTATTTTTGTATAAGAAAATAGGCATTTGTGATTCCTGATTTCCTTTGGATGCTTTTGATCTCCTCTTAAACATTGATAGACTGTGGCATGCTAGTTGCCTCACTAGGACTGGAAGCTTTGCTTTTCTGGTAATGAGCACTAACTGACAAAGAATACTCACGGTATCACGTTTGGGTCCACTGAAAATCCTTACTGTGCTGTCTTATCTGTTGTTTGAAAATTTGCTCCTACACAGGTATTTTCTTATGACTTTACTGGTTACCATCCAAGGCTCCCTGTTCTCTACTAAGCTTCTACACAAGCTGTTGTGCTTTTCCTCTAGCCAAATTCATGAAAATACCTAAAGACCACATTATCTCCTGATGTGTAGAGGATATGGAAAATTCACTTATTTCTTTTGACTGTGTCCATGCTACAGTTATTATGGGGCAATGATGAGAATTACTTTTGTACACCTCCCATGCTAGTCAGGTGTCTTAAATTTATAGAGCCAATGGGAGCAAGTTATAATAAAGCAAGGAAAGATAAAATAAGAAAGGGTCATAATTAAGTAATTTAATCACTCTGCATGGAGTACGGAGATTCATTTTTATCTCTGTCACAAATTTACTGAGCAGGGCTGTCAAAGTGCTGCAGATTCCATTGCATACTTCACTTTATATTACAAATAGTAATACCTCTTCCTATCCTCTTTTTTTCATCCTTTCTTGTCAGTTTAGGTGCAGTGTTTGGGTATTAAACATACTACCTTAATAACATCAGAATAAATGCATTTGCTCAAAACTCATGACAAAATATACAGTTGTTTTCATTTTCTTGGTAGTCAATATTAAGGAGGAATATTTTATAAGAAGTGAGTTTCTTCTAAAGAGCTACCAGGAGGGAGAACTGGGAAGGGTTTGCCATTCATGACATATTTCATAAACAATCTTTCCACCAGATACTATTGACTGTTAAGCCTGAATACATATGTTTGGTAAATAGCAGCAATAACCTAACAGCAGGAGGTGAATTTGCACATCCCTTTGTCTGCATATAATCAAACATATAAATTCTTTTGTGGGTCTTGGGGTCCCTGTAGTAGATGTTGTAACCATAGGTCTTATTCCTGCTTCTTGGAGAAATTCGAGTTTGGGTAGTGTCAAGGACATGTACCTTGTCAGCTTCTGTAGTTCAGGACAATGTTTCATTATCGGTACACTTTTTCTCATGATGCTTTAGCATATCTCATTTTGCAATTTTGGCTGGGCTTTACAGAATTATTTTATTTTTATAAAGATGAATCTAAATCGTATAGATGAAGTTAATTAGAAATCTAGATTTTAATATTTTATCCCACATTTGTCTGTTGATTCACTTTTGAAATGTTTTTGTTCCCTGAAAAACTTTAAAATAGGTGTGAACCACTTATAAAACAGGGAGTATCATCTCTTCATGTACAGAAGCATTCAGTTGGATTTGAAGGAAAACATACTTCAAGTTTGTTGAAAAGTCAGAAATTTTATACTGGTATATGTATTGATCTGGACTAGGAAAATTCCTGTAAATAAGACTTTCCATTCCTATTATTTGAATTATGTGGCAGACTGAGGGCCCTGTGGAGTAAATGCATTATGCTTTCCACAGCTGCTAATTTCAGAGCTCTGAATGAAGATGCAAATTTATCTCTGATAGCTTATGAGAATAAATACCCTAAATAAGTCTTACCATGCAGTAGTAGAGGAAAATATCACCTTTTTCACTGTTGCAGTTATAGGTGCAGATTGCTACTATTAAGCAAAATGGAAAAAGAAAAGGGGAGTGAGAGAGAAATGGAAAAAAAAGATACAAAAAGCTACTATGGTTTAGGTAGCTGGGATATAAAAGATGAAAATTCAGTCTTCCATGTGATTCTATATACTCTTTACATATTAAGATAAACTCATTATGCCTTCTTGGTGTGAATTCATGGGAGATTCAAAAGAGTAATTCCTTACTACTACTCTAATGGTGTATTAGAGAAAACAAAACAAATTTCCTTCATTTGCTTTCTTTTTTCAAGGGTCTGTGTCTGAAAAAGCATGTACAATGATGTCAGGAACAACATCTCTCACCACTCTTCTATCTATTAAGCAAAGAGTTCAGTAACCAGTAGAGTGGAAAATAGAACTAATTCGTTCTAAAGATAGTATTTCCATAAGGCAGAAAAGACAGTGTAAAGCATCACTGCAATTAAAGAGGATCCAGCTTTCTTTGTCTTCCTTTCCAGTGAAAAAGCTTTACCGGTATTTCTCCTTTAATATACTCACTACTCTATTGCAACATCAATATCAGGGCATAAATTCCACTTTATACAGAAAGAACTCTTAAGAAGTATTTTAAACGATTCTGCCTTCAGGTTGTATCCAAGTTGCTATCATCCTTTTATTGATGTGAACAATGATGCTTTGCAGTTCAAATGTGAGAGGGGAGCAAATTACTCCTCAGAACCTTTCCTTCGCATTTAATATCACCGTCAAAATATAAAAACACATGGAATAAAAGGATTTACACTCTTTCAGAAGGACCAAACTGCAGAAGAAAATTATAGAAGGTGCATAATTCTACATTCAGTGTGTTAATTTTGCATGAATACAAAGGTTTTTTTTTACTCTTCCCTGTGCATTCTGCTGATAGTTTGAGCATGATGACAGTCTTGTTTATATAGAAGACCTTGTTTCCTTTAAGAGTAGCATGAGTCTGAAAACTGAATTGTTTTTTAAATGGTTTGGTTCTCATTAGTAATAAAATCAGAAAACAAACTTTTATGCAATGGTTTTGCAATACAAGATTAAAAAGTCTATATTAAAATATCTTATTTTTCAAATTACCAATGATAATGTACCAACAAACCCTTAATTTCTTTTGCTGTCTCATCACAGACTTGTTTCAGAGACATTAGATAACTTTCATTTCAGTGAATTCCAATTAGAGATGCATAAAGGCATTTAGCAGAGAAACAAGATTCTAGTGAATAAAAGTATCCTAGTTGTTCAAAACAATGTCTCCAGGCTACCTCTGTCCCCTTTTCAGAGTCATAGAGGCTAGATAGGAATATCCAGAAACTTCTACTTCTGAAGGACGTTTCACAGTCAATTTTGATATCTTTGTCAAAATAGGAAGCTCTTATTTTTGATTTATTTGTTAGTAAGGGACCTAGAATTGGAGTGATAAGAAAGGGCAAAATATTTGCATTGTATTAGGTAGCTCAAAGTTTCATAAGACATGTTTATACCGTGAGTTTTCTAGAATGTGAGCAGTGAAGGGAAGAGGAGGGGCAGGCACTGATCTCTCCTCTGTGGTGACCAGTGACAGGACCTGAGGGAATGGCCTGAAGTTATGTCAGGGGAGGTTTAGGTTGGGTTAGGAAAAGGTTCTTCACCCAGAGGGTGGTTGGGCACTGGAGCAGCTCCCCACGGAAGTGGTCACAGCATCAAGCCTGACAGAGTTCAAGCAGTGTTTGAACAATACTCTCAGGCACGTGATGTCATTCTTAGAGCGTCCTGTGCAGGCCCAGAAGTTGGGCTTGATGATCCTGAGGCTCCCTTCCCACTCAGCTGATTCTGTGATTCTGTGTTTCAGTGTAGGAAAAAGCCTGTAATTTCTAAGTGCAGGAAAGCTGTAATTATATGTATGCTAAAATCATCTCATGTACAGCTAATTTATATTGTGGGGGGAAAAAAGGTGGGGGAGATTTAGCTGTAATGTGGGGACAGATTTATTTTTTAAAAATTTATTTTTGACACTTTTGACACTGGGGGGATTTCATTCATTCACTGGCAATGCCTTTATGGTATTGGTCTAAACCATCACTGAAAGAGATTGGTCTCTTGTAAGACTGAAAAAACTACAGGAAAAAAAAAAACCTGCTCTTGGAAGGTCTTAGAAATTACAAGGCTGAGCTAGCTTTCATGAATTTAAATTAGTGATGGGTAGATACTCATCCAGCAATAGCATGTTAATAAAATTGGTGATAGAATATGTAGCATTAATTGAACAAAAAGCATCTGAAATGAGAGAAGTTTCAAGGCTCGCAACAACAAATACTGTTACACAGAGCTCAGTGAGAAAGTGTTAACTACTTTAATAACAGAGTTCTTGAGGACGTTGTGTCTAACTCAGTTGTTGGCTACCCTCAGTGCTGCAGTGTGCAGCCCTTTGTCAGTTCTATAATTTCAGTTTTATCTTTTGTATTTTATATTCTCTAAACCCCAAATAATGTACAGATACCAGATAAGTATTTTAATTACTTTTTAATTTAAAATCAGAGACAAAAATCCCTATAGCGATCAGGTTATAGAAAAAACTTAAAAGTCAGTTAAAAGAACACAAGCTTTGAACTCCTGTATAATACCATTTTTACTGCTTGTAATTAGACTTACTATTGTTCCTCTGTTATCAAAATTAATTTGTAAATCCTTAAGGGTATTGACATATCCCATTCCAGACAAAAGAAAAGTACATTTGACTGCCTACAGTCAAATGACTACATTTGTTCAAATCAATTATTTGAACAGTCTAGTAATATTTTCCTAACATGGGTTAAAATACAGCTATTTCAGAAAAGTTTATTTGCACTATTCTTTTTGTAAGAACATACAATTGTAATGGACACAAAATAAATCACATTGTGTGGTTTTTTTCAGTGGATCACCATAGATCAAAATCTTTTAGACTTAAAAAAAAAAAAAATTGTCTTTACAGATTACATTTTTCCCACAAGATTTAGGTACACCAACCTATATCTTATGTTGATTAGCAGAGGGTTGTATATAATATTCATATTGTCCATGACAGAGTTTAACACAGAACAGTCCTTCAGCTTCATAAATTGAAGACACCAGCTTGGGCTGTACTTCAACTGCCAATTTGGCATAAAAGGTATTGGCAGGGTAGCATCTGTGATCCAAAACCTTTGGAATGACTTGGGCAGTTTTCACAGCAATGCTAGCTTGCAGTTCAGTGAGCATGATAAATAATTTATCTTGAGCTAAGCAAAAAAAAATTCTTTTATAATTGTCTTGGAATTGTTCATTTCACGTGGTACATATGAGAAATGGCATTTTGACGAATCTATGAAGTAATCTGTTGCTACAGGAATTGCACGTATTTAAGTGGCTGTTCTAGTAAATAGTGAAATTCTCTACATAAAGTGTGGCAGTGGTCCAGAACGGGGAGTTTAAGCCTATACATCATTTTCTCTATCCATTTAAACTGCAAGCACTAGAAATAAATTCTTATATACAAGTGTCACTGGAGCTTTTTCCAGGAAGAAACACAGAACATCTAGTTAATACTTGAAAAGTGAAATAAAAAAAATCTATCAATAATAGTAATTACAAAATTTGTTACAAGCTTTCAGGTGCTATAGATTACAGATTCAGCTTTTTCAGATCTTTTCACTATCACATCAATATTTTCTAGCCCCAAATGTTTATCACTCTTTAATTGTATGTCAAAATTGGCACTGATTTTTTCTCTCCAACCTAGCATAGTGAGATGTATTATATGCTTTTCTATCTTCTGCT
This sequence comes from Ifrita kowaldi, assembly GCA_013398055.1. Lineage (NCBI taxonomy): Eukaryota > Metazoa > Chordata > Aves > Passeriformes > Cinclosomatidae > Ifrita > Ifrita kowaldi. Next base: position 1,174,242 of record VZRS01014440.1, read on the forward strand.
GTTAGCTGCAGATGTTCTTCCAAAGTTATTTGAAAAGAAAGAACTGAGTGTGATGAAAAGTGAATGACAACTGGATGAATATTATAATCTTAAGCGAAAGAAGTCTAAATTATAGAAAATAATTTAGTCAAAGATTTTTTTAATAAAAATCTACAGCAGTATAACAAAACAAATTTATTATGTATTTGTTTGTGTGATCTGTGTCTGTTTCAACAGATGCTCTGCTGCTGAAATCTAGATTATAAGGCACAGAACAGCCTAAAAAACTACAAGGAGAGCAATATTAATCTAGAAGATATTTAGAGATTACTAGTGATTTTACGAGCAATTTTTGCTTGTTTTGTGTTTTTGAATATTTTTTCTGTTTTGAGTCTTTGTTTTTCTTTTTTAGTTATTTTTTCTCTTTTTTTATTTAGCACTTTTCAAAAAGACTGGAGCTTGGGGTTTTTTTCACCTTGTAAGTCCAGTTTTACTGTAGAAGTTAGTTTGTATGTTAACCATCCATTCCTAGACAGCCCTTTGTTCACATCAAATCACGAATTTGGGATCTGTACACTCATGCTTAGAATGAAAGGCAAGTCTTAACATCCTGTCTGAGCAGAAAATATCAAGTGCAACCAATTTGAAATAGAAAACGTCAAGTCCAACTCCCACAATCTAAACTCACAAACCATGGCTGTGAAAAGCTGAGTATTTTTTTCACTTGTGCTGTCCAGACCCCCTATGTCAGGTCTTCTATTAACAGGTCTTTTTTTAAAGAAAAGCCCCAGTGGAAATACAAATGCAGCCTCACTCATTGGATGGGGTAGCAAAGTATCACATGGTACACAACTTCAAAGAGTCTTATAGTACAGGACACGGAAAGCAGGTTGGCTTTCGAGAATAATAATGAGAAAAAATCAAAGCTGATGCTACGACGCTTATATACTGATACAGAAATTTAAGCTATGTATATGAAAATCCTAATTAAAGTGAAACCTATGGATGCATGCCAAATTAGCTACACTTATGAAATTGAAACATAAGCGAGAAGACCTAGTTTATATTAATACAGAACACTGTGGAAGCAAATGTAATGCCATTTTTAAGTACATGTTGTTAGACATCTTAAACCACACTCCCAAAAATTCCTGCTCTCTTCACTTGTACAACCTTTAACATGAGAGCTAAGGTTGTCATTTTTTGTATGGACACGCACCAGAGAGGTAACATAATGCGGTAATCATCTGGGTGCACTTTCTAGAGCCACGTGCTCTAGGAAGACCATGCTTGAGCAGGGAGGTTGGACCAGACAACCCTACCAGTGCTCCCATCCAACCTTAGCCATTCTGTGATTTTGTGTTTCTACGTATTACCAGCTAAGACAGCCACTCAAAAGATGCAGATCTCCGCAGTCTGTGGGCTGATAGGGGTAAACAGTGATTTCTGAGTGGAGAATGTAGACAGTATGATGCACTGTTCAACACTAAAAGGTCTAAAGGACCTTAAATGTCTTTCCCCAGCAGACTTACATTTCAGCCTGTCTAAACCAACAAGGGCCAAAAAGTTCGGTATGTCTGAATCCTCTGAGCACCAAATACTTCCTGTAGGTTCTGAAACCTCTACATACTTTAGAGTTGTGAATCCTCACTTTTGGTATGTAGAGACAAATATCAAAAGATTAAACACACTACCAAAAGCAGTTTTTGTAGAATTCATAAAAATTCATCTGAACAGTCAGGTTTTTCCTTTAACTTTCGTATGTATTTATATGTGAATAGGGAATTAAACCTTTTCTCCTAAATTATACAGAACTCTAAATTATGCACTTAAACTTTCACAAACTAGCATGGATGTTTAAGGATTCAATGAATCTCTTTCTAAACATTTGATTCCCATTATTAATATGATCACCAAATAATTGTACTAATTGTCATGCCCACAAAGTATTTCAAGTATTCTCATTTCAAACTCTATTTTTTGTAGGCTTCTGCATACCATGAAAAACTAACAGCTCAATTTCACTTATTTTCAAACAAAGTAATTAAGAAGGGCACCAAAGAAATGTGTGATCTGCAGACACTCTAATGCCTTTAACTCTTGTACTGTTCTTTGTGCAATAAGACCTTAAATAATTATTCAAAAATATAGTAAGCATACTTTCCAAGGGTCTCCTGCTGTTGCATAAAATAGGAGTGTACAATTCTTTTCAGAGAGGACCTGCAGAGATGACGCAGTCTTTTCTTAAACTAAAGCATTTGTTTCTACTCAGAATTCATAAATCCAATATTCATCACTACCCAGAAAGTAATTTTTGCATTCCACTATCAAACAACAACCAGAGAGGTGAAACATGAGCTTTCTTCTTATATTACAGTTCAAGGGATACTGCAATTACACAACATCCACTGAATTTTTTAAAACTGATTTGAACTTTCATCTTTTATCCATAAGGATTATGACTACTAGGTCAACACAGAGATAGCTAAAGATATTTTATTTGTATACTTAATTACAGAATTGTTTTTAAGAGGGAAAGAAAGCACAAGAGAGAAGGTATATAAGAGAAGGTATATAGCATGAGAAAAAACCAAAATAGCTTCTGCTACAATTCTCTTTCAATTTTTGTTCTGTTTTCCTGAACAGCTACTAGTTAATATAAAAACTGAAATACTAATTGGCTCAGGTACAAGGACAGCCTGGGTAAGCATCCTGATCACTAGGATGGAGAGCTGTGATAATTTACATGATGTTTTTGGTTCTGTTCGTCTCTATTTGCGTAAGAAGAGTCTGAAATTTTTACTGCCAATCCCTGCTCCTAGGAATATCCTCTTGTAGACCACATTACTTCGGAGTGCTAAGAGAGTTACCAGAGAAGAGAGGAAAGCCTGCATCATTTCAGGCAAAGAAAATAATTGAACCCTCATTTTCCACCTCTAAAAACCCTTGTGGTCTGTTTTAACAGGAAACCTGATCTTCTACATCTGTTCAGAACACATCGGATTGCCTCAAGCAACTCTGGTTCATGAATAACTATTCTATTCATTTTAACTGGATTTGTAGAAGAGACAGGTGAAAAACTGTGAACACAAAGGAACGTCTGTGCATGCTCGGAATAGCAATGACATCTTAGGCATCTGGGAATCTCTGGACATTACATGTGTCCGTAAACAGATAAAACGGTGTGAAGAATGAGAATGGATTCATCTTATGCTGTGCAAACTCCTCTGAACGTTTGCAGCCAATCACTCAGCATTTGAGCAGCAGGAAATACCCAGGGCATACTGTTCTTTAGCAAATGGGTGGCTGAGCCCCTTCTATTCCTGATGTTCTGAAATGCAGCCACAGGGGCTACACATGAGGAAGTGGATCTAGAGCTGAAGCAGAACTTTAGCAGCTCTAGAAACTTCAGGACAAAGCCTTAGATTCAGCACTTCTGATGTGCTTCCCAGCTAAGGGTACTTAGAAATCTCAAGAACATTAGGCACACAAAACTAAGCTAGGTAGAGCGTTTTTGCCTTTTATTCTGGGAAACTGAATCACTTTTTAATGGAACAGTGGGTGTAAGTCAGTCCAAAATTAGTGTAATAATCAGTTATATGCAGGGAATGGCTGTGCACTGATTAAGCTTTAATGTCAATAATTCAAATACACACGTCTGGATTAGAAATTATTTTAGAACTATTTGGTGTTGAAGATTTGCCAGACTCCTTCTAAGACTGAACAGAGATCGTATAACATGACAGAGATAATTACAAAGATATTAATAGATATGAAATAGAATCAGGTGTTTGTAGTTGGTTGGTTGGGGCATTTTGCTTGGTTGATAGTGGCTCTTTGTTTTGTTTTGTGTATTTTTAGTACAAATACTTTTAAAAGGTTGTAAAAGACTAGTCTACCATTCTTTGCAGGTGGGGCAGAAATTTTTAAATGGCAACAGTATCTTTTAGAAGTATTTTGTGTCTGTGAAGCTCTAATGATAAGTGATGGTGTTTGTTTTTTTTTGGTTTTTTTGTTTGTTTGTTTGTTTTGGTTTGGTTTTTTTTTGTTTTGTTTTGTTTTTGGAAAGAATATTTTCTAGTTTTATTAGCCCCATTGATGTATCTAGAACCCCCCACCACTCCCAAGCTCTTATAGCATTCCTGGAAAGAGATGTTTGGCTTAACTAAAAATTGAAGAAGAGGCTATGATGTCTTTCCAGTTAATTCTAGCTAATGAGAGTATTTCAGTAACGGGAGCCAGAAACTACCGAGGAGCTTCTATATCCAACTTAATGGCTTAGTTCTTTCAAGTAGTTAGTTTTTCCCCCCATGATATTGCAAAGCATATATAATTAAATGATTCTTTCTTTCTAGGTGTCTAATATCAAAGGAGATGGTTGGAGCTTTTTTAATGCAAATTATAGTAATTACTGCACTTTGATACATTTCCAAGCTAGCAGATAAACTTAATTAATTTATGTGGTTTCCCTTTGTTCTGCACTGTGAACAAATTTGGTTCCTACATTTTCCACTCCCAAAGTAAAGGCTTTCCATCAGTTCTTGTTGGGTTTTTTTTGTTTGTTTAAGTATCTTAAATAATCTTAATATATTTAGTTATTAGAGATTCATTCTCCATTTTTCAAAAGGCTATTGAGCATCTGAATGGTATGGTTAAAACTAGTAGTTTTACTTGTGTAGCATTTGAAATTTTTTAAGATAAGTACAAATATTAACCAGTTCTAACTAATACGTAAAGATTTAAAGCACCAGTTTGATTAGATTGTCAATTATTATCTATAAGTAGTCAAAGCTAACAGGCAATATAGGGATAAAAAGGAGTTGGGAAAACAATAGAAGCTACAGTAGTGATATACTTGAAACCTTTGAATGTTGTTAAACTTATTTAATTATTCCATAATTTTTTAGCTAAATTCAGGAAGAAATCTAATGTTCAATTCATATAAATTGCTCTATTGTTCAGAAATACTAAAGGAATGAGCGCAATTGAGAACTTCTATTTCAGAGTACTTCAGGGAGTTTTTGGAGGAAATTAGCAGATCAAGAGTAATGACCCTGTATGAAATATGAGTGAGCATGCAAAGACCATGACATATTATTAATGGGAAAGTTTGGACCTATTTGTAGTCTGCAAGGTAATTTGGATTTTATTGCATAATTGCCATTTTTCTTCAAACTGTGGCTGAACTGTTCTTTTGAGGTTGGCTGATGAAAATAGACTCTTCTATGTCATTGACATCAAAGTAAGTTGGTTGAGTTTGTGGAAAAATTGTGTTTGAAGAAACAAAAATTGTAGGGAGGAAGAGCCATACAGTTATGCTTTTGTACTTATTACACTTAAATGACATGACCCATAGATACATATATCTTCATCATAACACAGCACCATTGGGCCAGGATGTAGACTTGAATATAATGCCAAATATATCATTGTATCAGAAGAGTTTATAAATATTCTTTCCATTAAAATGTGAATATAATGTCCCAGTATTTGCAAATGTGTCAACAGGTCAAACGTTTCTCCTTTCACAATAATCTTCTGCATTTCCTTCAGCCAACAAGTTCCAAAACTCTGATCTTTAGAGATGGAATTAACTAATCAATTCTTATCATAAATTTTGCATTTAAACTATGGATAACCTTTTAACTGTTCTTAATTTACTTGTTATGCATCACAATCAAAGTACATGGCTACATATGTAGCAGTTGGCAGAGTTTATGTGTTTGTTCACATAAACACTCCATAATTTTCTTTTACTGAGTTGTGAGTTAGGAGAAAAAGAAGAGGCTGGAGGCTGGAAACTTTTCTCTCTCTCACTTCTCAGACATGCAGTCCCTAAAACAATATGAATATATTTCACAACTTTTTACCTTAGTCAGTCACTTCTGTTCTTAATATCAAGGGCAAGGTAAAAACAAAACACAACAAAAAAATTCCAGATTATTCAAACTAAACAAGCAAACAAAAAATAAATCCTTAATTGAGATAGTAATGAAGTTTTCCTTTGCAGAGGATTTGATAAGGAAAAAGTTGCCTTAAATATTGTTCTTTAAGAATATAGAGGTGGTTAAATAACATGATGTTCATTATTGTAGAAAACTGACTGCTATTCACATCATAGCTAAAAGCATAAATAACTGTGCGTGAGGACTTATTCAAACAGTTACATAGGAATAAGTTTATTTAAAGTGGACTTGTTACATTAAAGGAAAATAGGAGACATTATTTATATTCTTTCTCTTAGAAACTGAACTGTTTCTCTGTTTTTTTATTTAGTTGTTTTTTTTTTTTCTTCTTCTTTGGACAGAATAAGTTATTAGGCAGAGGTCTCTGCCATTTGCCTTTATTTCCTGGAAAGTTACATACAGCTCTCTTTGTTGAAGTCCAATGATGCTAGAACCTGTTTTCTTGAGGTTTGATCTGTCCTGAAAATTGAGTGGTGTTCTATATTTTGTTTCGTCATAAAGTGCCTTTGGAAGTTGATATATTGTCTCAGTTGTTTTGAGTTTAGTATTGTGAATAAACCAGTCTATTAAAAAAAAATTTGAGATCATAGCTACTAAATTTAGAAATTAATAAGTTGTGGTTTGTGTAAATTTATATATATGAACAAAATGTTCTATTTTTATCATGAGCTCTATTAATTGTAGGTGAGCTATGTATACTATGGTATGTAATTTTTAACAGTCACTATTGATACTCTACATTTTTATTTTATCTCTTCATGTGACAAATTCATTTGGTCCTTTTAGAAGCTTCAAAAATGTGTATCAAAGTCCCTGAACAATAATAATAAAATCAGAAAAAAAAGCCGCAGAACTACCTCTCATTCAACTAAAAAAACCCTAAATCTGTGCTTTTTCTAGTCTTCTTAGCATTCTAATTAAAATAATATATAGCTGGTGTACACGTTTAATTAGCTTTGCCTGAATTTTTTTGTTCCTTTTAGTTTCTTCCACTAGTGGACGTACATCAGACCGGAGCAGAGCTGGTGTCTGGAACATCATCTACACAGGAACAGATAATTTACAATTCCAGCTTCTACCAGAACAGAATAATTACTTAAAATACTACAACAGTTTTCAGAACAGAAAATGAACTTTCCTTGTCCTACGAATGTTCCAACAAGTGGCTGAAAAACAATTCCATTCTCAAACTTTGGCTTAATAAGTGTGTAATTATTTTCTCCTTAATGATATGGTTTCAAAAAACCAGAGTGAGGGTGTCTAGCACAGTGATATGTCAGTTACTGTGCTTAATATGGGTTTATTTTCTCTCAGGTCAAATGGAGCAACTGAACTAGGTAATCACATATCCTCAGCCATTGTGTAAACGTGGCTGCTCAGAGATAGGGAGGGCTTTTTCCATGAGGGCTAAGAATAATGCTAAATAGTCACAGGCTTGAACAGGATGCTTGGATCTTCTCACACTGAGAGCTAAATGCTTGCGACGTCTTTCAAAGACAGAATTGTATACTGCAGGGAACCTATAACACCAAGAATTTAGTCAATGATAAAAAGTGAAATTTTGAATCAGCACCAAGAAAATATTCAATTAGGACATATGCAGACAGGACAAAGATACCAACATCTTTTGATTACCTTGATACCTGGTTATACTTGAAAAATAAGTACTTTTTAAAAATTATTTTGTTTTTCTTTTGTTATGGGGTTTTATTTTACATCTTTTATGCTACTTCTCCTCTTCCTTTGTTTATTCTTTTATCACTTCTTAATATAATACGTTTGTTAGGGTAAATTAACAAAAGTGACAGGATATTAAGAAGTCATGATTTAAAGAACTATGATAGGTTTATAACAAACATGACTGACTGTTAATAAGCCATCCTTTGTGTGCTAAATGGACTCTGCTCTATTAAGGATTGAAAATACAAGTTTAGCCACTTTACAGAAGCAGATCTGCATTTCAACATCTTACCATTGTAATTGGTTCTTATGATGAGCAAAGGTCCTTTGGGTTAAAAACATCTTGTGAGAGAAAAGTGAGGATAGGAGGTGAAAGTTTCAAGGTGATTGTGACATTTAGGGATTTAAAGCCAGAGAGCTGTCATTCCTGCTTAAATGCCTTATCTGAGTCTGATCATCTCTTTATATTTGAGGCATATTCATCCCTCAAGCAGAGTCAGAAGCTGTACATGAATTTGATTCTTTCATACTCATCCAGTCAACCCAGATGAGCAACCTTATTTTTTTTAAATATTCTTTTGGTGTAAACCGTCCTTATTTTGGTGGAAGCTATTAAATAAAGACAAATTATTCCTATAAAAAGTAGTTGCAATATAAATATGAGATAAAACGTTTTGAAAAGCCTACTATTGAAATACAGAAAGTACTCACAGCTTTCAATTTTTAATTCACAGCTTTCCATTTTTAATTCACCACAATTACATAATTTTTCTTTCCTCTCTAAAGCTTGTTTTGCTCTGTAAAGCCCATGTAAACTGAGTCTCCTCAGTTTCTACAGCACAATGTACTTTCATATTTCAATCTACAGATCTCAAACATATAACACAAAAAAAATAATGAAGATTCGATTAATATTAGGAGTATGCACTTGACTCTGAAACATGCAATTGTATCAAACTACAATAGATACAAGTACACTATCCTGTAGCATAAGAATGTAGAATGTCAAAGAAAAAAAAAAAGGATAAAATTGACTCTCAGTAGTGTATAATTTTGAAAAAGATTGATAGAAGGTTGTACTCAGAAGTCGCTGAAATCAGTAGGAAGCGAGTATTAAATACTTCAATCTAATATTTCAATAAGTCATTGGCAAAATAGGATTTTTTCATTTTTATGGTTTCTTGCACCTGCTGCTCTCTCTTGAATGCTAGGGATGCTATGGGTGGTTACTAAGGAAACGGAGATCCTTGGATTTAATTAAGACTTGTCAGGTAAAGCTCTTTAGGTTGTTTGACTGGGATTTTTTTAAGGAGAAAAAAACAACTTTCAAAATAATGTAGCTTAAAATCAATCTGCACATATCTTGCTACTGATAAAAGTTCCCAAACAGATTTAAAATAGCCTGTAGCACTTCTTATTCATTTACTTAGCAATGAAAATGGCCACTTCTAATTTACTCCTCATTCCATACTATCCTTTTAAAATGAAAATAAACTATACATAAAATAGCATTTGGGGTCCATTTAAAGTCCTTGTGTGTTGTAGCTTCTATCACAGTGGGAAATAATATCTGCTTATGGCTTACTTTGATAGCAGTATTTCACATTTCAGTGATAGCTTGGGTTCCATGATTTTGTGTTGAATGAGTCTGTCATATTGAGTAAAATTTCCAAGGGTACAATTATATGGCAGCAGAATTCTTATCTGTCAGAGGCATCCATTTCCTCCTCTCCATGGTAGGTAAGGGTTTATATGATGAAATAAATGTGGTCTGAATGAGTTCTCAGTAACTGTGGAGCTACTGAAAACTGCTTAAACTGTAAAGTGAATTAAGGGTTTTTTCATGAATTTCATTAAGACATGCACACCTTAATGTGCATCATCAGACAAGCTGGAAAATGAGTCAATTTTCCTGTTCTTTGGTATTGTAGTCTTTCTTTTCAACACTTTTCATCTTCTTAGCTGTTAAAATTAACTTTCCAGACAACACCAAAAATGTAATCAGAAAAAAGGAAGGAGGTGTTTGATTTTTTTGGTTGGTTTGTTTGTTTGTGGTGTATGTGGGTGGGTCTGTGTGTGCATGTGTACTTTGTTTTTTCCCCTGGTCATTTTGTCTTGATATTCTTCCTTTGTTATACCCTCCTCAGGCTTGTTCCCAGCCTTGTACAGTTCTCTGAATTTTTTCTTAGTTTAATCTTATATTTCTTTAACCAGATGTTGCTTTCTCTATGCCTTGACTCCCTCTATTTCTACCTTCCTTTGCATTTACCATAAAGCTAACTTTGACCTCAACATCCTCTTCACTCTGAGGTCTTAATTTTATAGCAGGCAATAATGAGACACTGATAATGAGCATTAATATGTTAGGAAAACCCAGGAGTTCAGAAACATGTGTAGTTTTACCCAAGGACAGATAGGGAATCTAAAGTACTAGCATGATTAGCATCTGCATAGTCCTGTTTTATGCTTCTCTTTTTCTTTGATTTTTCTTTGAGTTTTGCTAAAAAAAACAAGGCACAGATGCAAACAGAAGTGATTACTTTGTGGAACAAGAGAATACAATAATACTGTTAATTTAGGTCACCATTTTGTTCAGGTTAAGTTGGATTTGGATATTTATTTGCATTATCCATAGATCCATACATTCCACCATGTTACATATTTGAATGCAATTTACCTTATTAATTTTTAAGACTTATAAAGAGTTGCTTTAGGGTTTGATGCCATCACTATATGATAATATATGTATACGACTGTATACTGCTCAGAACACAAGGAATATCGCATCAGTCCAGAATAAATTGGATCTTAATTAAAACAGGATATTGGAAAATAAAGAGAATATAGATACATAAAGTCCAGCATGATTTATGTCTTTAGTTTTACCTGAGGATTTAATTTTACATGAGGATTCTAAGGTAAGTGCAAATGGTAAAGTTTATCTATGCAACAACTTAGAGTTCTCCTGCCACTCAGAAACAGAATCATTGAGGTTGGAAAAAAAACTTCTCAGATCATCCAATCCAACCTAACTGTGTCAAGTCCACCATCAAATCATGTCCCATCTAGTTATGTGTACTTATTTTGCTAGTGATTTGATAACACCAGTAAAAACAATTGGTCTTCTAGCATGCTGATCTAGTACTAATACTGAAGAATAAGTTGTCCACAATAGTCACCATTAATGTCACACTGTGCATCAAATGAGTAATTTCTGACTCTACTCTGTCCAAGTTCCATCAAAAACATTATTAATTAATATTTGAATAGTACCTTAGCATTATAAAATGTGCAATAGGAATGTGTCATTACTTAGACATATTGACATCACTGGTGGCGCAACAGTCCTGAAAATTTACATTAGTTTTGAAGAAAAATTTTAGAACTAAATGTAGCTAAACTGTGGTTAGAAACAGATTTTTTTTTCACATGCTAATTGGATTGTCTCATACTGATAGTTTTAAAACTGTAATTCTAATACAGCTTCACATACGTAGTGTTCTTATGTAAAAAGTTATTAAGGCATTATTTAAAGTGACTGATATGTCAAAATGTCCTGGTTAGATGGACACATCAAAATTGCCACAAGAAATCTGGCATTTTCATTAAATTAATAGCACTTTTGTTATGATTTGTTATGATTTTGTTACGATGGAATATAATTAGGCTTGCATGCATGATTTTTGAGCTGATGAATGGATACTTAAAACCTTAAAAACCACAAAAGACACATGTTTAAATTTTAATTTAGTTTCAATTGCTTTTATTTGTAACACAGTGTTATTCATTTTCTCTCCATATGCCACCCTCAAAAATGTTTCCCAAACAACCAGAAATAGGATACACTTGTAAAAGTTTTCTTGAAGACATCTATGATCACATGTAATTTAAATACTCCTCTGTTTGAGCAGTAAAAGGCTAAAGAGAAACAAACAAACAAACAAACCAAAACCCAACAAACATTTAAATTAAGTTGTGGTAGCTTTAATTATACATTGAAGGACAAAATAATTTCCCTTATGTATCTATAGGATTGGCATAATGAAATATCAAGCTTCTTATATAGTATAGTTTCATAAATATTTGTACAACTTTTAAGCGCTGCTTAAAGATTGTTAGCATGGAATTTATATTCTCTTTAGTGACCGCACTGCAATGCAAGTGGAAAGAAATATTACCTGCACATTATACGTAATGGCTTGTCCAGGGATCAGGATGCATGTACATATTTCAATCCTGGCTACTCTTTATCACAGATGGACTGCTCTATACATCTTTCAGAAGGGACGTGTGCGAGATTCTTTAATAACTTCTCAAGCAGGGCAAGACCTTATCATGTAAATAACCCTGTAACACTCCATTCCAGATGCACAGCATAATGCAGTTTGTGGTGTAATAAAAGTGTGTAAAAGATACAGGACGACTAATCTAATTGCTCACTTACTTGTAAGCACTGTAATTGCCTGGGCTATAACCTTGCTCCTTGCTATTTGTTGCTCTTTGAAAATGACTGTGACTGAGTAGCATTTCTCTTGCAATTAAAGGTAACCTATGGTTTCATAGTATATCCTGTTGTTAAGCAACAAATACTCCAGCAATTTTTAATGTTCTACAAGTCAGAGTCATAGAACTGATCTAAAATATTCCAAAGGTTAGTGGTAAATATCTCCTTTTCAAACTGGCATCTGTCACACGTGGGGTCCCCCAGGGGTTGATAACGGGCCAATGCTGTTCAGTATCCTGATAAGTGATCTGCACAACAGGATTGAGTGTACCCTGATAAAGTTTGCGGATGATACCGAGTGGGGAAGCAGACACTTTGGAAGGGAGAGCTACTCGGCACAAAGATCTGGATAGGCTGAAAGGGTCTTATGCAATTCAGTGAGGACAAAGTGTTAAGTCTGGGAAACATAACCCAGGAGTGCAGAACAGGCTGGCATTTACCCACATGGGGACCTCGGGGTGCTGGTGGACAAGCTCCTTGTGAGCGAGCAGCGCTGTTGCAGCACAGAAAGCCAACAGGATGCTGGGCTGCATCAACAAGGGCATCCATACCAGCAGTGATAAAAAGTCTATTTACTCTATTCAGGGCTGGTCAATCCACACCTGAAAGAGTGTCTTCTTTTTTTGGTCCCTGCTATTCAAAATAGCTGCAAACAGGCGAGAGAGGGTTTAGAGGAAGGCCACAAAGATAATCAAGGGGCTGGGAAGCCTGCCACGAGAGGAGAGACTAAGGGAACTGGGTTAACTGGGTTTGTTCAACCTTGAGAAAAGAAGGCTGAGGGGAGACCTTTTCAACATTTTCCCGTATTTAAAAGGAGGCTACAAAGAAGATGCAGACTCCATTTTTATGAGGAGTCACAGGGAAAAGAGGAGGGATAATAGGTGCAAGTAACTTGTGGAGAGACTCCTACTGGACAGAAAAGTTTTCACAATGAGAAAAAATCAACAATTGGAATAATCTGCCCAGAGAAACAGTGTCCCAATATGGGACACTTTTAAGATTCATCTGGACAGGATGCTGGGCTCCCTTGTCTGGATCGTGCTTTTGCCAAGAAAGGCTGTACCAGATGATCCTTGATGTTCCTTCCAACCTGATATTCTATAGTTTTCTGATTCTGTGATTCAAATGAAATCACGTTACAAATTATCTTTCTTTACAACCTAACTCAGATAATCTCACAATAATACAATTTTAAAATATAATTTATATACTAATTTTTGGAATTCACAGTTCATATTTTAGGAGTATTAATCACATTTTATGCTACTGTATTACATTTCTACATATATATGTAGACAATGACAGCTTACTTTCCCATGTGGCAGACAGTAAAGTAGATCACAATGTCATGTATTTATTTTAGATTGTTTAGATCAGTCCACACAGTCATAAGTATATACATTATTTATGTGGGAGAGTAAGATTATAAACAAAGAATACTAATCAGCTTGTAAGAGAACTGCTGTTTTTACATTTTTCATTCTCTCTCATAAAATGAAATCTCAGGCAGTCAGCTTTTGTTTGCACTGACATAATATACTGCTGTCCTTCGTACACGCATGCAGTCAATGAATTGGAACCCATGTTTAAAAAAGAGGAAAATAAACTAGAAAGTGAGGCAGACAAGATGAGAGAGACAGACAAGATGTGGAAGGCGGAATTACACCAACATGTGGGAGCATCAATGAGCATAATTGAAAAATGAATGTCAAAGACTCTGCTCACTTCACACAGGTATTCCATCATTGCAAAATTATGAAACCCTTGGAGTCATAATTTCTTATGTAAGCGTGCAGAAATCAGTAATTAAAATGAAATCTACCTTGCTAAATGCAAATACCTATTTTAAAGTAATGGAAGCAATCACAATATTTTAAGAAATATATTTAATAGATAATTATCCCATATGGTTAGTTTTCAGGTGATAGTTCAGTAAGTACATCATCAAAACTGTCCATGGGACTGTCCTAATTTCAATTGCATTTTAATCAGTAAAGACTTCTATATCGGTTGAGTTCATATCAATTAGGAAAGAATTCAGAGCATGATTAGTATGATGATTAGGGCATACGAAACATTATTTTATGTTCCGTTGCTTATTAAATAAAAGTGTCAATAGAAGGTGTTATTGTATGGAGGAAAAAGTGCTGAGGTGTTTCTTGTTTGGATTGGATGTTATTCCAATTCATATCCTCTTGCTGAGGAGGAGAGAAACCCCAGGAGAAGCTTCTTATTGGAAGGCCTTTGCTACTTCCCATATGACCTCTTCCTATCCCTACTATTTTGCAAGATGACCTTAAGTGGATATATCCCATCAACAGAGGACTGAGAATACAGCTTTGTGTGTATCAACCTTCATCCACTTTCCTTAATCAACAAGATTATTTGTATATTGATTTATATAAGGGAAATGAAATTAATGAAGTAGAAATATGAAACTGTCTCTCTTCTGTAATGGCTAGTGGAGCAGGAATAATAGAACTGGCTATTCTCTTATTTTGACAATAACATTTAGTCTTTTCCAAACGAGCTCAGAAGACTGTGTTATTTAAATTTATGTCAAAGAAAACATGGTACTAAGGTTTTTAACTATGACTTTCAGTGAAGTGAAATGATCAGTCAAATTGATATGGTTCTGAGAATGTATATTCCAAGCAATATATTTTGAAAATATTTTAGGTGAATAATATTTGTTGCTGTGTGAGGTGAATTAAAAAAATTTTAATAGATAGGTATGTAACTTAAAAAAATTATGTTTTATATATTTCATAACACAGGAGAAAATTATCAGTTACTTTATATAGATGATTGCAATTAAGGGTAACAGAGGTTACCTCCACAGAGGTTTGCAAAATCTATGTTGTTTCTATCCTGATGTTTATATTGTGAATGCATCTTGTTCTTACCTCGGAGCCTCAGTGTGATTTTAAGCCACAGAATCCATGCACAGACCTATAGCCTTCAGTTTTTGTGTGATTATGGTACATGAATGAATTTTGTAAAGTCAGTTTGGGATTTTGTTTGTAAAGCTCTCATAACAGTAAAATTTTGTTTTGCTCTTAAATTCTTGGTGTCTGAAAGTTTCCAGACTTGAAGAGTAAACATTGTGAATTTTGTCTCCAAAGTGGTTTCCTAGCATCTAATACAAATTTATGACTTATTTCTTTGTAACATCTTTATCAGGATTAATTTCATTTTCCTTAGATGATTTCAGATACATGGACACCAACACTGACCTGTGTATACACACTTCACCATTATGCTCAAAATAGGCTGGCTGCACTGTATTTTTGAGGGTTTCGAAGCTTGAGTATCTCAATTTCATTTTAAATACTATGTGTTCCCTATTTAAACATAATCTTAGATTCCTCAGCTTCTTCCTTTCATTTGATATGAAATTCATCATTGAGACTGTATATAAAGAGAAGCCTTGGGAGTGATCATAAGTGTGCTGGCTACCTGGATCAGTTTCCTGATCTGTTTATGCCTGAAACTGGCTATTGAATCTAAGGTAAGGTTAAAATTGACCTCATAGTTATTTCTTCCTCCAAATTTACATTTTGACTTACAAAAAAACATCAACATGATTAGGCAGCTGCTCACACTTCTGTAGTCCCTGTTAATGTCATGTCCAAAAGACGTGGAGCAACTTTGGAAAATTTGTAACACAATCTGTGAAGAGAAGAATTAGTTTTGAGTTTCATGATATCCATACAGAGAATGTGAAGGTATCTTATGATGTTGTCTATATAAGACTTCGGCTCAAGAAAACTTCACTTGGAATTGGTTGTGTGAGCAGCTATCTCCACAGCATGTGCGTTCTGATAACATCACTGAGAATTATATAGCAAAAGAACTCTTTTGGTGTAAAGACACCTGAGTTTCAGCTCTTTGTCTTTGCGCCTGGTTCAGCCTTGTTTCAGATTTAGACATACTTAGCAAGATTAAAATACCTCAAATTTCCTGGTAAAATTTGGAATTTAGATTCTAATGCTTAGGTGCTTTTAGATGGAGTCCTGATATTTAATCCTTTCAACTTTGTTCAGACAGGATGTAATTGTCCATGAATGAAAAATATCATGGCTCTTTCTTATTGATTTTTATACATAAAGTTTACAGAAAAAGTCCACATTTTGCACATCTTACTTCTATCAGTATATATATGGCATTTTTTCCCATATAAATCCCACTAATTGCCTTTCGTTCTTCATTCAGCCATATACGTACAATTCAGACCAAAACTGCTTCTGTACTAAGGTAATGTTTAAATATTTCAAGCATATAAACCAAAAAAATTCTGGAAAAGTAAAAAAAAATACATCTATTATATACTTTTTCTTGTTGAAGTGAACGAGGTTGAAACAAAGAATGAAACTTTGCTTTATACTGTTTTCTATAACATGAAGAAAAGTCAATATCAAATGTATTTTAAAGAAAAAAGTACAAAATCAATCTTGCATTGAGTTTTCAAAAGATGATTATGTAGACTAAATCCTTTTTTCCCCTTACCCATCACAATCCAGTGGGAATAAAAAGTCTTTACACAAAGAATTTTATGTAAAATACCTTTATTTCTTCTACTTTGTAAATCAAATTTTAGCATGCAAAGTCATTACTGGATATAATGTATGCAACACACAAAACATCTCTTTCTCTCTGAAATAATATTTCCTACATAATTTTTTCCTATTGTAGACATGAAAAAACAGCCAATAATTGAACAGACTCTGAAAAGTTTGTCTTGGATTTGGAAATTTTCCACTGGAATAAAATCATCCTGACTATGACAGTCATGTCCATGTTTATGCCACCTCTTGCTCTCTTCTGGAATAAAATAAAAAATAGAAAGTGTTTTCCCTGAAGAGATAAATTCAAATCTAAGGACTCAAGTAGAGTCATCTATTCTTCCTTGGGTTAACAAAGTTCAAATTTGAACTCTGTACAGGAGAGCGGTGTATACTAGGTACTGAAGATGTGAAGGGGAAGAGAGGTAAACACCAGATGGTTATGTCTTGCTGAATGCTTAAGTTTAAATTACTGTATATCAAGGTGGCATCTTTTTGCTATGTTAAGTGAGGCAAATTTACTGTAGAAGGGCAAACCCACAAATGAAACTGATGGAGTCCAATCATTTGTCACATCAATAGAATTATTAATTGAACCAGCAAGGGCCGCAGACACATACTGACTATGAAGAGTTGATCATAATGGCAACTCATCCTCTATTTCTTGATAAAGAAGTGCACATAAAAATCCTGTTACAGTGATGCAGGGACTAGCAGAATAGTTATACAGTAAATGAGTTTTGAATTGAAAATTTTGCTTAAGCAATTTATATTTTCGTTGTTTATTTTACATAGTCTTATCCTTTGGATAAGATATTTCATTATTAAAATATTCACTGCTTGATGGTGAAATCACTGATGTTACAGATTTATATACCCAAGCTACATTTTTTTTGTTTGCTTTTTTCCGCTGTTATTTTTTTCTTTTATTTTCTTTTTTTTTTTTTTTTAATCTGAAGCATTGTACCACTTGGGATGAGATACCTCTGCTAAATTCTGTTAAATACAACTGAGATGGCTGTGTGTACAAAACCCACAACAGACACAAGGTGTATGTGAAACCTGTGCTAAAGCATGACGTTTGTGCTGATTTTTTGTCACAGGAACAAGCAGGTAAGGATTGTAACTTCTTCTCCCAAAGACCTTTATTTGGCTGAAACTTTTTCTACCCGGTAATTCAAATGTAGACTGGAGTATAATTAGTCATGAGATTTGTTTTAAAATAGAAAACAGGCAGTTGCTTTGTGTAGCCAACTCTGAACAGAACTACAAACAAAACGTTCTAGTGCCTAGGTTGAATTTTCAGCCCCCGCTAGTCCCTTTGTCATCATAGATATGCTATCCTTAGTCTCTAGGATAACTCAGATACGTCTACAAAAGTGGTAATCAAAGATCTGAACTGTTAGATAAACATGCCATTAGTCACATTGACCCCTAATAGACGTCATTACTGTGAAGCTAAAATTATGATCAGTTTGTGAACGTGTTTTTCTTGGAACATAGAAAAGGATAATACAGCTTATATTAATGGTGTACTGCATGCATGTGTAAACAAAGTTACTTGATAAATTTCTAAAGGAGCTAAAACTAATACAGAGTGGGTTGAAAATGAATGAAAAAGTTGCTAAATGACAATAAAACCAAAGCTATTGCTGCTTACAGGTATAATTTGTCAATGTCTTGCTGTATTGATGAACAAAGTTTATAGCTGATGATTGTTTTGGTTCAGATAAGGAGTGAAATATGTTGGTACTATTCATAAACATTTTGGTATGTTGCAATATGGAGCTTGTACTGGAATTGCATAAATCAGAACAAAACATGCAGGAATTAGCACACCTCCCAATGCCTTTGACAGTGATGCAGAGCTATGCAAATAACAAGAGGTTATAGCAGAGCAAGATAAACTTCCTAAAAAGTGAAAAATAGCTTGCATTCAGCAAAATTTTTTGGAAATTATGAGAAAGAGTGCTTCTCAGGATTGCTTCTCTCAAGAATTTTATTGCTTTTCTTGATCATGGTTGAACAGTCGTTTTATTTCTAGTACTAAGGTATAAATAGCATAAGTATGAAGGAACTCTGATTATTTCCTTTTGATTAAAATATCATGGTCATGGACAAGATGAAAATAGGAACCTGTGCCCCAGTTTCTCTGATCAGTTTATTTTACATGTTTCTTTCTCCCAAAAACTTTCATTTCTTTCAAAGGCAGAACAATCTTTGTGGGAGAAACTATGTGGTATTTAGATGCTGTATAAAAAAAGTTCCAGTAAATAACTATCCAATTTTTAATATACTCTTTGCAATACTGCTGCAGTTTATTTAATTAGTGAGTTTGCATTTCATTGGCATTTTTGTGTTCCCTTGATTTATCTAATGAAGGTATCTGACTCTTCCCCATCTCCTGAGACAATGGGAATTTCACTGAGTCTTGAAAAGAAACAAAAATTTTTCTCTTCAGAATTGTCTTTATAATCATCAAGGGTTTTTCAGCAATCCTGTTGAAGTTGTCATGTATAGGTCTTCAAAAATAGTTACAGCCTTTTCGTACTTCTAAAAGAAACAAAAAGAGCAGCTATATTCTGATCTATTTTGTCATGGCTCTTCTAACAGCAGAGAGGAAAAGCACTTAAATGTTTAAAACAACCATTCCCTTCTCTCTCACTGCCTTCCACACTTTTTCTCTTCCCCTCTCGCTCATTAAAATCCAGCAATGTCGTTCATTGTCAGCCTTTTCAGTGGGAGGTTAGAGGCTATGTGTTAGCCACAGGTGAAATATGATCCAAAGCAAATCTTGCAGTCCAGGCTTACATCCTTTCGTGACTATCAGTCATGGTGAATGGCGCTAGAATTTGTTTTGAAATATAGTCATGATTGTACAGAGCCGATACTATTTTCAATTGCTGTGAAAATCTTTGTTATAACAGGTTTATGACATTTCACATTTGCTGTGATAACTGTCAAAACTGTTATATAGTCCTTGAAAGATAATGGTAAACAGAATTACCTTTGATTTTGTTAGCTTTTTGAAATTTCATTTGCTAGTGAAAATTTTTGTGATTGCAGCTTTAGTAATCTGTAAGCAGAAACAGAAACGAACAGGCCACAAAATATTGAAAAGGCTAAAGTAATACATGCAGACTGCAGATACCGTAGTCTCCCTTCAATTTTAAAATTTAAGTTTCAGTTCTCATGACTCAGCCTTCTCTCCTGTGAGTATTCTATCTGTATCTAACATCATGTATCAGGATACCTTTTCTGAAAAAAATATTATTGTTTTTGTGTCTTGGTGCTCTTCTTTGCTTCCTTTCCCATGTGCATGGTGATTTGAGAAGCAACAGTAGGTGATAAATTCATAGTCTGGTTATAGAGACATTCAACAGAGCCAGAGGTGACTTAATAAATTCCTTTCAGGCCTTTTGCATCCAACATGTACTCACATGTACCAGCTTGAAAGCAAACCAGCGAGAGACTCAAAATCAGAACCACAATTTAATAGGAAAATTAAAAATAGATACAATAGTACAAAAACACTGACAGAGTCAGGATACAACCTGACATGCTGTTGGTCAGGGTGGTGGTAGCAGTCTGATCAAGTGGTGGCTGCAGTCCTCCTGAAGTGATAGATATGGTTCTGTTGAAGCTGTGATCGTGTAGAAGGGTCGGATCTTCCTCTGGAGGTCCAGTGGTGGTTATGTAACTCTTGTCCTCTGGGAACCCAGTAGGTAAGGGCTGAGTGTGGTATTCCAAACTTCAGATTATACCCAGGTAGGGAAGCTTGGTTCCTCCCTCTGGGCGGAGCATCTCACAATGGGATGATGTAATTTTATGAGTCACACAGTGAGGTTAGACAGCCCATTAACAGAAAAATATCTCTGCAGGGGGAGTTATCAGGGATGTGTCACAGAAGAGACAATGGACACTGCCCCACCAGGTTTTAACAGCTGACTCATTAACAGAAGATACCTCCCAGAGGGAGTTACCAGGCATGTGTCATGGAAGTGATAAAGAACACTGCCCCACCTGGTTTTAACAGATGGTAGAATAGATACTTTCGGTTACATCTTACATTGTAACCTAAGACATCACTTATGAGTGATAATCTCAATTTGTCAGAGCTGCAATACAGAAAACTGCACAGCTCCATTCCTGTAAATAATTATGACTTCTATGAATTGTTAGGGTATGCCTGAGTATAGACCAATATCAAAGGAAAAATGGATTGCAACACTTTTACAATCTTTTTACTAATTCTGTTGAAGCCAAGACTGTCATTTTTCTGGAATATTGAATCACTGCTGTTTCTTGTATTTTTTTTTTCATTTTCTATTTTTTTCCCCCTTATATTTCAAGATTTCTTTCTGTTCTGCTGCAGTATAGTCAGAATCCTAGAATTTTAAGTCACTGTGTATATCATTAATGAAATTATAGCCTACTAAATTGATATTGGTCATAATTTTCTGTGCTCCCATAGCATCAGACCTTCATGTCTGATATTTGCTGGCACAGTGTTTGACAGTAGGGACCCAGGGAATTTAGAACAGAATTTAGCTCATCACTTACCATTCTTTAAGTGAGATTTTAGTTACTGGAGTGAAATGAGGTCTGCTTTATCAAATGGCAGCAATGCTCTGCTGAAGAGATAATTAATGTATGTGCTATAATCCCTGAGGGCTGAGTATCACTGTCTGTACTAGATGCTGGCTTGGTCATGATATTCATTGGTCTTCTGTCTTTCATTTGCTTTTGGTGACTAGGACTTCTATTGTGCAGCTGCGAGATACTTTGGAGAGTTGTTGATTTACCTTGGTCTTTTGTAACAGAAATTTATTGTGAGCCATTTTATAGCTTTTGCTTGCTCAAGTGGAATACAGATAATGCAATCTTGTAAAGCACTTGGTTTCAATTCCTAATCTTTGTCATAAGTCACTAGAACTATGAGGCTTTGTGGGGTTTTTTATTGGTTGAAGGTTTTTTAAGGATTTGTTCAGCCTTCTATATTACAAGCATAATGCCATCCAAATATATAATTTTGATGATAGTGTTGATATATGGTAAAGATTTAATGGGAAAGAAGGGGGAAAAATAGGAATATTAGAGTGTGGAATCTTGAAAATCCATTGTGTCATCCCTGATTTGATTACCAGGATAAATTTTCTGTTTGCTTTTGCTGAGTGTTTTAATGATGAAGGAAAAAGTGAATAATAGTGATTCCAAACACAGACAAGAAATCAAGAAATATATTTCTTATCTTTTTACTTCTCTTGGTCTGTAGTTGATCAATGCCCGCATGTGATCACATGAACTGCAACAGGATTTAAATCAAGTTTGCAGAACTGAATATCATCCTGAAAGATTGAAAATTTACATGGGAAAAAAAAAAAAAGGATCAAAGTGACACGAAAAGAGAAGAGATTTCTCAGACCTTATAATTTGACCTGAAAAATCAGTATTCCCTATCCAGTTTTGTTTGGGCAAGCCTAGGTATATTAGCCAATAACTTGCTATTCTTCCTATTAAAAATACTGCATTTTCAATTGATCAACAGTGTGAATATTTCCCTAAAAAGTAAATAGATATTACAATAATTCACTTTGTGTTGGCTTTCCAAAAGACTGACAAATTGAATGTCATTAGTCAGTAGGAACAGATAGAACTCCAATGTCTGTTTTAATGGTATTCTTAATGATTTTCAGATATCAGATTTTTTACTAAACATGAGCAAACTGTTGTGCATTACAAAAGGTCAAGGCTGATGCCAAGGAAGTTGTTACCAATGTTGGTACTTTGAGTAGTAGTCCAGTTTTATTCTGCAATGCAAATTCGACATTAGGCATATAGCAAACTGTCCTGCATACAAAAGGAAGTACTCATTGTTAGCAGCATAAAATTAATATTAATTTGTACCTGAAATTAAGTACTCTAGTAGAGATTGCCAGAATTTTAATCCAAAATTATGTTTGGTATTCAGAAGAGCTTCACAATCCATTTCTTATTTGGGGTAAATCTTCATGGCTTCATAGCTTTACTGGAGCTGTGTTGGATAATCTGATGATATCTATTTCAGTAGGAAATTTGTTGTGTCTTATCATGAATTCTTCTGAGAGGCTGTTAGTAGGCCTGTGACACTCCTTACATTCCTCACAAGAGCAAGTCTCAAAGCATTATAAAAAATAACTTTGTTAGGGACACTATCTCTGTGATGGATGACACCACCTTGTTCTCGATGCTCATAAAATTGCAAGAAAAGCATTTTGAGTCACAAGATTTATCATTTAACTCACAAGATTTATCATTTGCCTGTGTGTAAAAAAAAAAAAGATAAGAGCATAAAAATTACTTTATTAAGGTCATAGTCCAGCAAAGTTGGTAAATAGACATTTAAATTAAAGTGGCTGGGCAGCTCTACTGATGTTAATTGGGCTTCCTCACATAATCAGGTGTTTAACTATTTACGTAGGTGAAGGACTTAACTGCACTGCTATATCTTTTATGTATTCTTCTTGTCCAACTTCTGCAATGGAATGAAGATGTAATTAGAATGAAAATCCGTCATGTTCTTGTCAATTAAAAATTCAAGTGAGTTAGAGTCATAGGAATGCAGGAAGTGGTCCTTGATGCACCAGCTTTTTAGTTTCACATGCAAAATGCTCACCACAGAGCACGCTACCTCAGCCATGCTAGCTCAACCAGAAGGAAGCCCTTCTCCCTGGAAGACATCCCTCCCCTCCTCTCTCCCCGCCACCCCCATCCCCAGCAAACGACCTGAGGTGGTATGGAATAATCTCTGGGTCCTGGCTATTCCTCCTCCTGGGTACTACAAAAATTAACTCTGTTCTGGCCAGAACTAAGACAGTCACATCCTTTGTTCACTGTGATTGAATAATAAAATCCCCCTGTATCTACTCTACATAATTTTGGACAGAGACATAAATTAATAAGAAGGTTATAAATCTTTATAAATTTTTATTACTAACTGCAAAGATTATTCTTCACTTTCATTTTGATCACATTTCTGATAATTTAGTTGGAGGATGGAAGACTTTGATGGTGGTTACCTGGGAAGAACAAGAGGCATTTTTACTTCAGTGCCCGTGAATTGTCTCATAGCTTTACCATTTTACATAGTTTTAACTCTTAACATAATTGCATTGTTTTCAAGATTCTTCGACCAATAATGAAAATAACTAATTTCTAAGTATTTAAATTAATATCTGAGTCCCTTCTGTGTGGAATCTCTCTGAAAACTCATAATAAATTCTCATATGGTTTAATAGGGCTTATTCAACAGTTGTGGATATTAATACAGTTATTACTCAGATTTAATTTTACCCATGCCAGTGAAACGTTATGGAAAACAATGAGTTAAAATTGTTGACTGTTAACATCCATGGATTCATTTTAGGCCAGTTTTACAGCTTTGTTTTGTTTTAAATAAATTAAACAGTATCAGAATACAAAGA
The DNA here is from genome assembly GCA_013398055.1 of Ifrita kowaldi. Lineage (NCBI taxonomy): Eukaryota > Metazoa > Chordata > Aves > Passeriformes > Cinclosomatidae > Ifrita > Ifrita kowaldi. The sequence goes on from VZRS01014440.1 coordinate 1,198,399, forward strand.
ACTGCAGTACTTTTAACTGTTTTGAAGAAGAGATCAAAATCTGGATTTGGCTTGATTATGGCTGAGGACCGGGATTTCTGTATTCTTACTAACATCCTTTTTCTGTTTCCTCTGCCCATGGAGGAGACTGCAGCAGGCAGTGGAAGTGATTCTGTAGCACCATGATGGTCTCCTGTTCTTCTGAGATGGAACAGCCTCCCTTGCCCTCACTGGCCATCCCCAGGAAGTGTTGCCTCCAAGACTGGCTTCTGTACTTGGCCCAAAGGAGGGGCAGGAGTACTATCAGCAACAAGATTCCAAGGAGCAAGTGATCCCCTGGCACTGCATTCCCATTGTATGGCTCCCAGAGCTCCTTGCTCTAGTGATATCGGACCAGGCTGGGATTGCAGCACACAGGGGAGGCAGTGCTGCAGGGCTAGACTGAACTAGCAGCAGGAGTGCAGAAAAGGCCATAACTGATCAGAAATATGGAAATATATTTATATGACAAAAGATCCTTCCCCACCTCCCTCCCCAAGTGGCCCAGAATTTGTGAGAAAGGATGTAGATGTAAGAGCCCTGTTTTGTATGTGCATCCCAAATAACAAAACCAAATATATTTTTAAGTATGTCTTAACTAGTATATTTGAAGTTTCAGCAACGTCCTTTCAGGCTTATAGATTTCTTAACAAAACATTATAACATTTGAAAATAAATAATGAGAGCATTGAATATACAGAAATGTTTCTATGCTCTATATAAGAAGATACTCAAAAGCAAATGGAAATTAAAAAGAGCCTTCTTTGGTTTTTCAATCTTTCCTTTGAAGTGTGATTATTGATTATCTGCTACTGGAATTATTCAGGGCAGTGCTTTTTATTGTCCCTCAGGTATACACATATTTAATTGTTTCAATTACATTTACAAATAACCATTTAGAATTTTTTTCCAGGATTCACCCCTCTTTTTTCAGATGCTCGTCTTGCATACCTCTGATGACATAGCTGTTTTTTCTGAACTGTTCTTGCCCCTAATAAACCAAAATTATGTTTTGTCTATTAAAAGTCAACAGTAAAAAACTAAAATAAAAATGCTAATAAGAATTTAACTCTCAGTTGGTACACCCTTCACTTTATCCAGAATCCTTAATGCCTTAATGCACATTTCTTTGAAAAATTGCTCTTCTATGAACTATGTTGCTCAAAGCAAGTGTTTTTCACTGCTGAAAAGTTGTTTTAGTAGTGCTGAGACTGCCCTTTCCCAAGTAGTCAGTAAAATGACATGAGCTGGTAAAGTACCTCTCAGCAGCAGATTCCCTGAAATCTATTTAAATTAATCCCAGTGCAACTTTCAAAGTTCTTGATCATTCTGTGTTTTAGGGCAAGTCTATTCTACAGTTAGGATAGTTCTGCTAATTAATGGTGTGAATTTAAAGACCATTAAATTCTTTTATAGAAGCCTCTTCCCTTCCCTCAAAACCAGATTAATACTACCTGTCTTTTGAATGAGATAATCAAGGAGGTATTTAGTACATTTTATATCCACATCTTTAGTTACCACAGTTTAATTTTCTTTAGAACAGAAAAAAATGTACTCGTAAATTCTAAACTTTTAATCACATTATGATTTCCATAACTAACCATTTCTCAATTACTTTTAATTAGAAAGTGTTTCTAAACTGTATTCTCTATTTTATCAGTTTTGTTGCCAAGGTATATCAAAATGCTACTAGCAATCTTACTTTATGTGAACAATGAACTATTCTATTCTGCTTTCCAGAACTCATTTGCTTGTTCCTAAGATGTTTCGTATCAAAAAGAAATAAAATTCTGACAGTGATGAAATTAGAGAAATGTAGATGAAGAGTGAAGTATAATGGCACAAAGAAAAATTGCAGCAGCCCAAAGGATGAATGGAACCAGTATTACAAATAAAAGGAAAAAAAAAATTGAGGCAATTTCAGTTCAAGTCAAAAGTACAGACAATGCCAAGACAAAGATTTTATTCAATGTCTCTTTTATTATGTTATCCTTGTAATGTAGGATTTTAATGTAGAATAATGCATTTAACATAGGATGTATATGGTATCACTTTGGTCTGAAAACAAACTAACAGAAAATATTATAGTGATGCATTAAATCTAAAAAAAAATCTTCCTCATTTCTTTAAAAAATTTTGGGTCTCTCTTTCAGACATATTTCTCACTGGTGGCAGGAGATTAAATGTATAACAAAATCAAACAGTAGATGAAGATACAAATACCTTTTCCAATGAAAATGGAAGAATGGAAGTAGACACTGAGATAGGATAGAGAAAGGACAAAAAAGAAAGCTGCAACACCAACATGATTTCTCTAGAGGTATCTTTTATTGGACAGAAAGTTCTAGAGATTTGTTGCCTCATATTAGCATTGGAAATAGGTTTATTTCTATGAAAAGAACAAATTATTATGTGTTTAAACTGACACTTCTGTTTCTTAATTTTTTTTTAATTTCTTTTTCTTTTTTTCTCTCTCGTTCCTTTAATTCCTTAATCGTCCATGAAAAGAATGATTTAATTTAAATGTTGTTGCTCTTTAAAAAATAGGTTATTAGATTTTGTATATATTTTAGAAGCTAAAACAGCTTTAGGAGAAGAGATAAAATGTGATTAAAACTGCTGTTTTAAACTTTTCTGGTCAGGCTCCAAAGTGAAGGGAATATTTGGATTAATGAATATGTTGGTAATTTTCCTCAAAATAATCTCATGGACCCCTTCAAAAGGTGAAAGATGCTGGATAGATATAGTATCAGAGTGGTTTCAGAAGTTTCCACTGCAATGGCTTTCCTGAAAAGGTAGGACCATGTTTTATGAATTGTTCACATACTGCTGTCTCTATGGGGTTTTTGGGCTCTTGCTCTCCTTGTTCTTCCTTTCTAGATGAAACCAGCATTCTTTTTTCTAAATTCTCAGTAGGATTTTATGTCATTCAGAGCTGTACATTTATGCAGAGAACTGGGGGAATAATGCTTCCAAGAATCCCTAGCTTTCTCAATCTGATCAAGCATGAACAATTTAAGTTTCATTGAAATTCAAGGGGGAAGGAGAAGTAACAAGATACTACGGAATCAGTTTCCAGGTGTGAGAGTAGCATTTTGCACAACTAATAATTTACATAACCAGTTTCATTTTGTGGCAATAATAATAATAATAATAATAATAATAATAATAGCAGAAATCTTTAGTTATTTTAATTAAATTGAAGTAATACAATATTATATCTGTATAGGACCAATGTCATTTGCTCAAAATAAGCTATCCAGTACTTATAGCTTATTCATACATTGGTGCTAAATTTAGAATGTGCTGATTGTGGAAGCTTTAAAGCTGAATAGAATCAAAGAAACTCATTTTATTCCAAAATTCTTCTATAATTGTTCAGGTTAGAACACTGAGTGAAATCTCTTTCCTTCCCTGTCTATGTATTATTCATGAAGGCCTAAAACTGGCCCTCTGTGACCATGAAGACTGTTCTTTTTAAATTCTAATGTAGTACTATTCTTATGTACTGAATTATGGAGCCATCAGATCAGCACCCATGGAGTGAGGAATTTAAGATGATTAGAATTCTTAACGATTAACTCCACAGTGTAAGTTCTACTTTGGCTCATTGGTATGGAAAAATGCATCTGATGCTCAGCAAATGCCCCACTGTTGTATTTTAATGAACTGAATTTTAACTTCATATAGTTTTAAAAAGTCTGTCACACCTCCCCTCCAGAATTTTTAATGGAAAAATGAAGGAATGAGGATTAAAATTTTAGCATTCTTGTCTGAATTAAAGAAGAATCGCTGCTCTTAGGGGGCAAAATATTAAGGACACATTTCACTGATTTGCAGTTGGTAAAAAAAAGTACATTTCCGAGTGTTTTGAACACTTCCACCAAGCTAGTTTTCTATCACAAAATGCATATTGGTGATCTGTTTTATTTGAAAGGCATAGATTTTACACAATTTGATTTTTCTCTTTTTCAAAAAAAAAA
>VZRS01014440.1:1206305-1223009 GCA_013398055.1 Ifrita kowaldi
TTTTTTTTGAGAAGCAGAGCCTCCGTGAACTTGTTATTTCAACTTGGGCTACAGAGAGGCCAGAATAGTTGATGTTTCTTAGAAGCACCACTTAGAGTTTGTATGGAAATGAGAGGCTCTGGATGAAAAATAAGTTATATTTTTCCAAATAAAAATTACCCAAGGAGGTGTATTAGATGGGGGAAATGAGAATTTTAAAGGAATTTATATAAGATAGGCAAGTTCATAAATTCCAATTGAGTCAAATTAATTAACAAAATAATTATATTTTCAGTCATAAATACTAATTAAATTATGTAGTGCTTATTATCCTTGTTTGCATAAGTAACAAAGCTGTAGAATATTTATAAGTCTTACCTGAGATAAAATATGAAATTTTGTTGTGCCAAATTTGAGCTAGACTTCCTTATTCTCTTTATAGCCAGAGGAAATAAACAAGCATGCAATGACTTATTCCAACCTAAAACAACAATATAAGGAAAGAAAAGCTACTTTAAGTGATTATTTTTCAAAAGTTTATGCCTAGATTATAGAGGAGTCTAAATAGATTAGATTATGGCCAGGTCAAATGAAGTCCTTTCATTTTAAATATCTAGAGTTAAGTGGAGCTCATTACTAGAAAGAAATGAGTGATGCTATCAAAGAAAGAAAATTTAAATGGATTATTTAATATCTTTTGGTTATGATATAGTTTTACAAAGGTAAAAGATGTGACATTAAATACTGCTGTTCAACTGGATTTACAGAAAGCAAATAGAAAAATTTCAAGCATCTCTCCTGCTCCTTTTTTGTTACAACTAGTCATAAAGGAAGAACTGATTCCGTTCTAACAAATCACAAAAAAATCTTTGTGTTAGCCAGCATAACTAAGGGATATCTCATTGCTATACTGACCTGTCTAACAAGTCTGAGGTCACATTGTTTGTCTCATTCAATTTCTGTTAATGGATGACAAAGTGATTCAGGGGAAGTGACAAATTTCATCTAGCATTGCATATGTAAATTATCAAAGTTTAATCAAGAAGATTTTAAATATCTACCAAATGGAATACAAGTATCTCCATTCTTATGTGATCAGGAAATGTGTTTCACAAGTCTGTTACACATAAAAATTGATAATTCAGTTAAGTTTTTGAATTATTGTTATTACTTTATGGTTTCTTATGCACATGACAGTTGCAGGCTCAATTCAAAATATTCTCTCACAGAAAGCACTACAGTCAGTATTTTATAGATCTGTTTTAAACTTAAATTAACATTTAGTGACAGACAGTGTTTTGATAGTTATATTTTTTCTTAATCATGATGGAATAGCATGATTAATAGAAAATACTGCTTGAATATTATTTCTTTGTGTTGAATAGACATTCCATTGTAGCGTTGACTTTGCATAGGTAATCTCTATATGCTGATTATACTTGAGGATGAAGTCAACTTTTGTGCTACTTTCTATACCAAGATTCTTTAAAATATGGACAATTTCCACCCTAATTATTTTTATTTACCTGAAATGAAATAGAAGATGAAACAAGCCTTCACACAGAGCAAGCACAGTTAACATACTAATGGAGACATCCTGTGAATATATTAAACCGGGTACGATGGCAAATTCAACCAATAAATAACATTAATATTACTGAAACATATACACATGAGGTTTTTTCCACACAATGATGCACTTCTTATACGTTAACAAAATAATCTCTTTCTTTAAGGTTGTAACATTTGTCATTACTTAAAAAAAAATCCCAAGCACCATGGCATAGGTTTTGGAATAAGAACTCAGTGTTAATGATGGACTTGAGCGTGTTTTCCCTAGTGACTAATGATGTGATTCTTTGCACTTTTTTTCCGTATTAATTAGTATTTACATAGATTTTCTCTTTTTTTTGGTAAACAAATAATACTCTTAGTATGAATTGAAGATGACAGCCTATATGTTATATAATGCAGTGTTCATTTTATAGAAGCAACGTTGAAGCTTTCAGCATTTTATAGGTATCCTAGAATCATATATTACAGTGTAAATTTTACTCAGGAATATAATTTTCCTCACATGAAGGTTGCTAGGCAACAGCATTCACAATATATTTGTTGACCACAAACAGCTCTGTGTGGTCTCTGAAAGAAGAATGGATTTTCATTTTTCTCTTTAAGGAAAGGTAAATATTAACTTTAATCTCCTTGGAAGCAGATATAATAATAATAAGACAAAACTAACAGATATTTATTAAAATTTCTACACTTAAGGTACACTGCCTTTACTGTATAACAATGTTACAAAACCATTATTAATGCAGGAAGGGCTTGGTATCAGGAAAACGCACCTTAAGTTTACAATCAAAAATTTATTATATATTTGGCTGTACAATTTGATGCTTCTAAAACGCTTGGGTTATCTAGTGTGGTGGAAGAGAAAAAGCAATTTTGGATTACAGTATGGCTATCTGTTATGGAAAAACATGTTGAAAAATGTGTAGGTAAAATCACACAGACACACATAGCGTTTACAATTACCTCCACCCTGTCCCCGTGAACTTGAAAGCTTTGTGGATCACCAAAGCCAGAACTGACCCCAGACTCTCCCCTGGCCCTGCGTGTGATGTTTAACATGAGTGAGATCTGGCCTCAGCGTGGAACTGACCTTTACCTTCATCAACATCTCATTGCTCCTGGCAGAAACCTTATTACACCACATTGCAGGACAGCATATTTAGAGACTAGCTGACACTGTAGATATATTTTAAGATACATCATTTAATGTATAAAAGATAATCTTTTCAGTATATAAAATGATTTTGAGTAAGTATTTTTCTTAGCAATAGAAGTAACTACCTATAATAGCTGCTTTTTGAGCTGTTTCTTTTTTTAAGTATACCCTGAAAACACTGCAGTTTAGACATTTTGAAGCACAATTTTGTTTGATACTTTCTGGATGTATAGTTTCAGACTAAGACGTGTGGGAGTACTATGATATTTTGTCAGTAGATGATTTACAAGTAGATATGTTAATATGCTGTTAATACTATGAAATATTCATACACTGAGTTACTAAATATAATATAAAGGAATAAAATATACTAAAGTATATTAATATTGTAGAGAACTTAAATACAAATAGTACTCCCTAGGTTATAAGAAACTACTAATTTAAGCAAATAGAGAGAATTCTTTATATGTTGTTATCTTAGTGCAGCATGAAAACGTTTTTTCACCAGTTTAGTTTCATAATAACTAAAATATTTTTAATTTTTAGGGGTTTTTGTTGGATATAAGGAATATTAGATACTTGTGTATACCAAGTTTAATACTTCTTCAAGAAAGCATTTATGTTTAATGTGTATGTAATTAATAGACTGTATAATTCCAGAATGTTTACTTGCATGCCATAATACATATGTTTTATGGCAGGTGTGAAGCCATGCAAAAAATCATATGCAAAGTCCTATGAGAAGTGTAGAATGAAGCAAGCATATTCTGCTTTACTGAAATTTCCAGACAGACAGTTATGTTTTGTAAAACATTCACACTCAGTATCTCATGAGTGAAGAGGTATTTCAAATTACTTTGAAAAAGATTAGCTCAAGTGAGGCATAAGAATAAAGTAGGAAATTGAGGCATACTTACAATGGGTAGAATTAAGAAATTAATACTAATATTTTTGGAAATGCCCAGAGATTATATTTAAGGAACTGTTTGTTATTGGAGATGAAAATAAAACAAGTATGATAAATAACAGGCAAACTTTTGCATCTGGAGAGATAAAAATAATTCTTAATGCATTAGAGCCACAGATGGCTTGCAAGAGTAAATTTTACATTTCTGTATGGGTATTTCAAAGGTTGCATGAAATGAAGTTTCTCTTCTGATCCATATCAATTTGTAAAGGTAGGTAATTCAGCTCGCTTTACGAAATATATTCTTATGAAGCATGACAAAATCCAATTTACCAGTAAAATCCATTTAAATTAAAATCAAAGTGTAGTCTTCATACGATTCACTACTTGGACCATAATGATGAAGTGAGATCAGATACCTATGATCATTTTTGTACCTTGATTATTTTCAGTCATATTCAGCAGAAATTATCCTCAATGCAAATATGACAAGAAGGTCACAGTACTTGATTTTTAACTCTGCCAAATTGTTCAAGCATGAAACTATACTAGTGGCCATATGACAGATTTGCCTGAAAACTGCTGGTGTTTGTGTATCTGACCAGTGATGAGACTATATCTACCTCCCTCAGAGAGGGAATTCACCTTTCTTCCTTCTCTCAAATTTCACTCTAAAATAATTTTAAAGAAGTTCACATTACTATAAGAAGGCATTCTGGCATGCTTTAAAATAGTTAAATCTTTTTTTAAAATATATAATCTTATAGAATCATGGAAAAATTGGAAGGGACCTTAAGATCATCTAGTTCCAACCCCCTGCCATGGGTAGAGATACCTTACACAGATTGCTCTGAGTCCCATCCAACTTGGCCTTGGACACTGCAAGGGATGTGTCATACACAGCTTCTGGAAAACCTGTTCCAGCGATTCATTAACCTCAGTATGGAATTTCTTCCTTATATCTAATCTAAACCTACTGTCTTTAAGTCTAAAGGCATTTACCCTTTTCCTGTCACTACGTGCCCTTGTAAAAAGTCCCTCTCCATCTCTCTTGTAGGTCCCCTTTAGGTACTGGAAGGTGTTAAAATATTTCCTCCACTTCTCCAGTTGGAGCAATGTCAACTCTCTCAGTTTTTCTTCATAGAAGAAGTGCTCCAGCCCCCTGATCATCCTCATGGCCATTCTCTGGACTTGGTCCAGCAGATTCATATGATTCTTATGTTGATCCCAGAGCTGGACACAGTACTCTAGGTGGGATCTCATAAGAGTGGTGTATGGGTGGAGAATCACCTCCAAAAGCACCTGCTGGCTGCTTTTGATGCAGTGCAGGATACGATTGGCTTTCTGGGCTGCAAGAGCACACGGTCGTCCCACATAGAGCTTCTTGTCAGCCAACACCACCAAGTCCTTCTTGGCAGGGCTGCACTCAATCCGTTGTTTGCCCAGCCTGTATTTGTGCTTTGGGTTTCCCCAAACCACTAGCTAGGCCTTACACTTGGCCTTGTTGAAACCCATGAGGTTCATACAGGTCCACGTCCCAAGGCTATGAAGGTCCCTCTGGATGGCATCCCTTCCCTCCAGTATGTGAGCTGCACCACACAGCTTGGTGTCATCAACAACTAGCTGAGGGTGCACTCAGTCACACTGTTCATGCTGCCAGCAAAGAAGTTAAATAGTGCTCGCCCCAATCTTGACCTCTGAAAAATACCTTTATGTTAAGTATTTGATGTAGTATCATCCGGTAGAAATAATTTCATCCTGTAGTATGACCCGATTTTTCGGAGGATTTGGGGACATACAATTTCAAGTAAAATAAGAGGAGCTGAAAATCCTTTTGAAAATCAACACAGGTCCACCATGCATCTGGTCAGTTACTGGTTTAGGATGTGACATTTTCTTCAAAGGCTCAAGTTTTAACAAAAATTCAGTTCTGATTCACCAAAATGTTTAACGCTGTATTGAATTCTGTAATCAAGGAAAACATTCAAGTTTGGTTTTATATGTGTACTCAAGTTTTTTGTAGGATATTTTAACTAGTGTTTGAAGCTATCATCATTTGCCTACTCAAAATGAAGTAAGCAAAGAACAAATTGCTTTCATTTAAGTAGGATATTTCTAGACTTCCAAGCACACATTCAAATACAAAACTATTCATGCTTAGAATGGACCTTTGAAACTTATACCTAAATCAAGTTCAATGTTGGAGATTTCAAAATGTTTTCAAAACCACTAATTCCCATCGGACACTCATTACTGAATTCTTATGTGCAACTTCAAAAATTTGCTCTGATCATGGTCAATCAGAAAGAGGGATTTACAGTAATTGTCTACAGTAAGAACATACTTAGTTACTTAAGACATCAAAACCTTTCTGAATAAAGCTGTTAGAAACATTAGATTTAAGTGTGTATTTTTTTTTAAAGAAGACAGAAATGCTCATTCTGCTTTATAGCAAAACAGTAAAAGCAGTATAAAGAAGTTGGTAATGTAATGCTTGAAACTGTGAGATATTGAGGTTCATTAGATGAAAAATGGGGGGGTGGGTGTTTCCCCGCAGTAAAATGTCTTTATTAAATTTTAAAACTCCTATAGTTCTTAAGACAAGATTTAAAAAAAAAAAAAAAAAGGCAAGCAGAAGTTACCATATTTATTCTGGTGTAAGTTATAAAGAGCAATGATGCTTTCTTTTCTAAATTTCAATATTTTTAAAAAATTGCAAAGGAAAGAAAAGTCATGCCAGTTGTCAAAACCATACTATGTCACTATAAACGCATTAACATAATAATTCCCTATTAATTCCCCTTGTTTGCAATTACTAAGCAGTTTAAAATTTGAATCTGCATGTCAACTAAATTCAGGAGGATAAAATACCTGAAAAAAAGAAAAAAAAGAAAGGAACTCTGATTGATTTTCATATGACTGCCCTTTGATATAGATTTCTTGTTGGGTACATCACTGAAAAGGATCTTAATTGTTTATTGATTTAATTTAGGAAGTCAATTACCTGTTTTGATAGAATCAAATTAAGGAGTTCAATCAACAACTGGTCTAGATCTAGTTATTCAGTTAGAGTGTCTTGTAAGCATGAGAGGGTTTCTGACAAGGGTTAATCTATCATGAGATAACTTTCCAGTAGCAAAAGTTCTCTTTAAACTGAAAGTTTAAAAAAAGCTAGCTTTTCATCTTGGACTCTGCTCACTAAAAAAATTCCTAAGAGATTGGACTGAATTGGTATCTCTTCTTATGGAAGTACTAGTTTAACACTGTTCTTTAAATCATCTCACTGATTTCAATACTTGGAAAAAAAGCAGAAATTAGATCTTGAAAACTCACACGAATGGAACAAAAAATAAACAAGAGGTTTTTGAATCTCAGAATAGACTCACTTTGAATTTTCACTGATTTTTTACCTAAATTGTGAAAGTTTTTAGCTCTGCAGTAACTAATATGCTGTTTGCAGTACAATCCCGGCTAAATTAATCCCTTTGGTAGGTTATGTAGTGGTTTAGGAGTTTGTTTTTAAACGTTGTTTTCAGTGGACAAATGGGTTGTCCATCTCCAAAAAATGTATTTTTCCTTAGGGTAGGTCTACTTCCACAGGGTTGAGAAATAAGTTCTTGGTATCTTCAGTTTGAGTATCATTGGAGTCATATCGTAATTGAAAATAATGGGACTGGAGATAGAAATTTTCTCCAACTCAGTTCATCATTAGCAAAATAATAACTGGTTTGATGATTTAATTGTGTTTTCTCGTAGGCAGAGACTACAATTTTAATGATCATATAGTGATCAAGAATCTGATTAGCCAGCTGCTACCTGAGGAAAAGCAGAGCTGGTGGGGACAGCCATGGCCAGCCACAGCCTGGTGTGAGCCAGACAAGAGCAGAGTTGCAGCAGACAGCATTCAACGTCAGGCCAGTTCAGATCGGCCAGGCCAGGGATAGGGATGGGCGTGGGCATGCCTGCAGCACAGCTCCAGCCAGGGCAAAGGGAAAGTGCTTGGTACCCCAGGCAAAGGACAAAGGTCCCTAACTCAACTTCCTCACAGGGATTTCTTCCAGCAGTCTGATTCACGGCACCTCAGCTGCACTGTTAGCAAAGCTGGCCTCGAGCACAGGCAGCCATAGCCCAGGTGGGTAAAGGTTGCAGAGACATGGTCTGCTCAAGGCCCTAAGAATAAGTGTTTCAAGTACTTTTCTTCAATGCCATGACTTTCTTTCTTTGCTGAGGAATCTATCACTCAAAGAAAGAGGAAAATATGTGTTTTGTTGAGTGACATGCGGTGTGTGGAATGCCTCACTGGTTGTTCCACTGATAGTCTGTGTACACTGAGGTGCAGATTATGTACATTTCTCTTACAAAAAAATTCTGCACTGGAGAAAATTGTATTCATTTGCATTTGAAAACTCAAGGAGAAAATCAATTTTGTTCATTGTGCTTTGTATGAATGGGCTCACATAACCCCAGCTGTTAAGTAGCCAGATATAAGTTTAACAAAGAACCATTTAATTACTCTTAAATGAATGCTGAATTGCATTTTGAGGATTCTAAACCAGACTAATTTAAATCACCTCTCAGCAGTTTGCATCAGAAGAATAACAAACTATGTTTCTTCAATGAATGATAAATCAAAAGATCTGGTAAGGCTTTTCATTTAATGCCCCATCCAATACTTGTTTCCATCAGTCAACGAAGAATAAATCCTCTTTTTCAATTTACTAGCACTTAAAATCTATTACTTGTCCTAGCAAATAGTGGTAACTTGCAAAAATGGAATACATAGTTTGTTCGTAGCTATTTTTTATTCTAACCTTGTTTTATTTCATGGGTGTTAAATTATCCAAACAACATGGGAAACAAGAACATGATTGTTTTTTCTGTTTAACTCTACTCTGTGTGATAACATAAATACAATCTCACCTGTTTTAATGGCAAGATTATTTTATTTTGGAGTGTATTCAGGAAGGGGGAAAACCCAAAAATACTTCAATTTTACAAGCCAATTCTTATTGTTTCACATTGAATATGAATTTAAAGTTAAAAATTGTGGAAGGTGAGTAAATCCTATGGATGTTTATATATATATATATATGCATTTTCCAAGCATACCTGTAGGAGGGAGATATCTGACTAATGACTTAATCCTAGATAGGAAGAATTACAGTTTTTTTCTCCCTCTAGAAGTAATTTTAATGTAAAATTTAATGCTAGTTCTAGAATTAATATTGTCAGACTATGTTGTATTTTGAAAAAGTGGTTATGAAATTTAAAGTAAATGCAAGAGAAAAACTCTTCCTCTCTTATCACGTTCTCATTGCCAACCGATTTCCTTCTGTGCATTATTTAGACTAGAAATTTCTTTAATTTTGGTCAGTCCCGGTTAAAGAGCAAAGGTTATCTTCTTGTCACCAGTATAATGCTTCAACCAGAGTGAAGGTCAAAAAAATACATATAATACTGTCAATGTAATTAAATGAATTATAAAAATGAGCACAACTAATTCTGTGCTGTGGTTTAGCACCAGCCAGCAACCAAACCTCACACAACCTCTCACCCACTCCTCCACCAGCATGAGCAAGGAGAGAATCAGAAAGGTAAAAGACGGAAAACTCCTGGGTTGAGATAAAGACAGTTTATTGGGGAAAACAAAAACTACACATGCAAGCAAAGTAAGACAAGGAATTCCTTTACCTCTTCCCATGTGCAGACAGGTTTTCAGCCATCTCCAGGAGAGCAGGGCCCCATCATGCCTAACTGTTGCTTGAGAAGACAAACGTTGTCACTCCCAATGTCTGCCTTTCTTCCTCCTTCTTCCGCCCACTTTATATGTTGAGCACGATGTCATATGGTCTGGAATATCCCTTTGGCCAGTTGGGACCACCTGTCCCAGTTGTGCCCCCTCCCAACTCCTTGTGCAAACCCAGCCTCCTCTCTGGTGAGGGGGAATAAAGGGCAGATCATCAACAAATACATTAAAGAGAGCTGGCCCCAATACTGAGCCTGCAGGAATCCCACCAGTGACTGTCCACTAACAGGATGCATAACAATTCACTGCCACTCTCTGGGCCTGGTCATCCAGCCTGTTTTTAACCCAGCAAGGGTTTCACCTGTCTAAGCCATGGGCTGCCAGGATAATGCTGTGGGAAACAGCATCAAAGGCATTACTGCCCTGGCCGACAACATCCACAGACTTTTCTTCATCCACCAGGTGGGTCACTTGGTCATACATAGAAGGAGATCAGGTTTGTCAAGCATGACCTGCCTTTTCTAAACCCATGCTGGCTGGGCCTGATCCCCTGGTTGCCCTGTACATGCCATGTAATGGCTCTCAAGATGATCTGTTTCACAATGCTCCTTGGTGCTGAAGTCAGACTTGACAGGCTTGTAGTTGTACAGATCCTCTTTGTGACCCTCCTTGTGGACTGACGTCACATTGGCCAACCTCCAGTCATTTGGGACCTCCTCAGTTAACCAGGACTGATGATAAATGATAGAGCATGGCTTGCCAAGCTATTCCTCCACCTCCTTCAGCACCCTCACTGAATCCCATCCAACCCCTTAGGTTTGTGAGTGTACAAGTGGCTCAGGAGGTCACTAACTACTTCCTCCTGGATTACAGGGAAGGTCCCTGTCTACAGGCTCAGGGACAGGTTTCCCTAAGGATAATCATTCTTTAAAGACTGAGGCAAAGAAGGCATTAAGGTATTAGTACAAGAAAGGCTATATGGAAGTTTTAACAAACTAAATTATGAGATATTTTTCCCATAGAGAATATTTTTAAAATTCTAGAGTTCTTGAAGAACAGGCTTTACTTTTCTTTTCTAGTGTATTCTTGCAACACTCAAGCAGCCATAGTAGGTGGTTATAACTCTTAATTGGAGGCAGTGAGAGAAATGAGATACCTGAAGACTTTATTAGTGCTTTAGGGAACATGATTCATCCAAAAGGACAAAAAAACTTGACACCTTCCAATCCTCCAAAGTCCCCACAGATTAGAGAGTTGTAGGTTCACTACCACCTCTTAACAATGAAAGATTGAACACCACATGATGAGATAAGAAGCTTAAATAGCTTCAATAAAAGGGGCATGAAAAACCTTAGTAACAGGCAAATGTGAAAGAAATAGGGATGTAAATATTTTGGAAACTAAAACAGGAGACTTCAGTTTGTGTAGAGAATAAATGTTTCCAAGCAAAAGAGACCCTGCCACACTGCCTCAAGGGAAAAGTACTACAGTCAAGAGATTTTATATAAAGAAGCCTAGGAATAGAGAAGTTGTTGATGCGGTGAGATTAAAACTGTATTTACCTAACTGTGTCTTTAAGTCATTGAACTCACATTCCTAGTCAGGCAAGAAAATCAGCATCTAAAGCATGCTGTCTGAAATGAATTAAGTTAATCTAACCAGCAGGAAATAATTCTGGAGTTAACCTAATTCTCTCATCCTTCTTACACAAACTGAATTGCTGACTTTAGAAATGTAAGAAAAGAAATGCATGCAGAGAATTTTAAAATATTTACTCATTATAGAAGCATGATAATCCACAGTGCTGTTCCAGACATGGAATTTGTCAGTTTCTAAACAGCTATTCCCTCCAAAGGCTCACCAGGGTGACATTGGCTTTTCAGCATTTTTATTATTTCAAGAGTAGATTGTAGTTGAAGTAAAAAAACTTCTTGCTGTCCTGTTTGTTTTAAACACTGCCATACATCTGTTCATCTGTGAGTTGTGTCAACTATGCTTACACAAATTTTAGCCAAAATTTCACTGATGAATTGAAAAGCAGGTGTAGCGAAATAAAATACATCAGGGTTTTGAAGGCTTTGCAGATTCGAGGAAAACTGGTCATCTTGGGGAAAGAAGAAACATTGAGGCTATTACTCTCATTGGGATTTATTCTTTATCATACTTTAGAAGGACAGAATAATATGTTAGAATGGACGTCTGGTGTTCTGTCTTTGACAACCAGAAGAATTCTTTCATATACATTGTCGGAAGCCTTTTCACACCTTTCACCATTTGCATTGATGCTGTCTAGGTCTTTTTGAGTGTCATTTTTGAAATAAAGGGACCAGAACTGCACACAGTGTTTAAGGTATGGGTAAACCATAGACTGATACAGTTATTTTCTGTATTTATTTTACTCTTCTTTCCTTTCCTGCTAATTCATTACACTTGCTTTGTTGTAAATTGTTGGAACCCAAAGTGCAAAGAATATTTCTCTGCCTGTTATGAAGGGTTTTACTCCCCTGGACAGCACTGGTTTTGACCTTCGTCCATGGAGAAAATTACCAACCCTCTGGGAAGAATTAGAATCAACACTGGTGTAAACTAGATGATAGAGTAGTTTGTAAGATTGTCGCAGGGTGAAAAATTTAGAGGTTTTGGGTTTGTTAATGTAGTAAATACATAAAAGCTAAAAACTTCAAAATGGAGGATTGTTGTTGTTCTCCAGGCCTTCTTCTTCTACTACTCCATATTCTGCAGTAAAAGTAAATTAGGGTGATTGGATGAAAAATTCTGCAGTTCCTGTACACGCAAGAGGGTGATTTGTTGAACATTGGTAGAGAAGTGAAGATGTCTTTAGTTTTGGGCTTCCATTGGGTGATTTGCCTTCGGAAGAGTTGTGTGGTCATGATAAGGGGGGCATTTTTCTGTATTCTTTACTGGGTACTGTGTCTAGCACTCTGTTCCTCTGATAAGACTTATTAAAACAGCTGTCTTGAAGCAAGGAATTTGAAGACTACTCTCATCTTTTCAACTTTCTGGCCAGGACTCTATAAATTCCCCCCATCAGGGGGAATACCATAAATCACGGTAAAGTGATAGTAAATGGTCCCCACTGAACACTAAAATGATGTAATCCCAGAGATAGCTTCCCTACCAAAACTCCAGGTAGTGGTAAATTAGAGAAGACTATTAGTAAAAGACTGTAGATCTACAGAAATCAAGGGTTCATTAGTTCTTCTGCTTGTGGAATTGATGTCTAAAGCAAGGCAGAACTTCTGCAAGTCCATGAAAATAGGCTAAGCTGACTAGTTAGATGAGAAATCCATATTTCTAAAGGCCTAATGTTTGAGAGATGATTGTTTGTCAGTGGATTGCCGGTGTCTTCGTTCCTATCTCTATAGAGTAGAATTCAGTTGGTGAACTATAACTCATACAGAAAGGAAAACAAAAAACAGCAAAGCCTGCAGATGATTTACTTATGTAAAGGGACAGCTTGTGACAATTTCGGTTACTTTCTTTAAAACTTTCTGGAAGGAAAAAATGGATGCATTATTTTACATTTTAAATATACTGAAAAAAAAATTTGGAATCACATTTTCTGCACAAACACAGAAGTGGAAGATCAATGTTTGAAAAACATACTTTGAAGGCTTCGGAGTAAGGTAGTACTTCATAGGCAGTTCCAGCATGTTTTTATGCACACATTTTCATCATCGACCAAAAAAATCCCAGATGAATTATGGCAGGCAAATCCTGCTGTTCAAACTCCTTTTCATTAATCCTAACCTGCAGATAAATATACGGGGGCGCTGAGATTTGGAGACTGCATAAAAGATTACCTTTTAAAGTTGCCCTCATCTTTTGAGTTGTTTGCATATGCTGGAAAGGGCTTTTCACTCTGCTCCTAAACAGACAACTTTCCTGAGAATTCATTTCTCAATCTCCTAGATTCCATCAGAAGCAAAATATATTGTAGGGAAATAAATGTATTCTAGAATATGCTTAAAGCAAATAGCAGAAAATGAGACAGAGGGGAACACAG
Organism: Ifrita kowaldi; assembly: GCA_013398055.1. Lineage (NCBI taxonomy): Eukaryota > Metazoa > Chordata > Aves > Passeriformes > Cinclosomatidae > Ifrita > Ifrita kowaldi. Next base: position 1,219,696 of record VZRS01014440.1, read on the forward strand.
AGATATTATAGCAATTTTGCAATGAAAAAATGACTAGTGCAAGGATCTTAAATGAAGATTTTTCCAATTTAAAAAAAACCCTTTTTATTAGATTGAGAACAATAGTTTATGAATTTCAAATTTCCTACAGACATCTACATCCACAGTCTTCAGCATCTCATCTGCTCAGACTTGGGACTGAAAATGAACTACACTTACTCATAACTTTCTTCTGCATGTCAGAACAGCAGACAAGTTTCTGTAATTTGGTTTCATACAGAGTTGCTCAGGACAAATGAAAATGTCTTCAATAGACTCCCTAATGAAGTGAACTGCCTATTTCCTGAGTAATGATAAAGAACTGCAAAGTGCACTCCTTGCCTAGAATGTGTTCCTCCTTCAGCTAGGTACCAGCTGCAAACTGATTACCACAAGTGTGTCTTCTTCGAGTTTGATGTTAGGTCTGACTTTTTTCCACACTCAAGAAATCTATAGAAAGTAGAAAGAAAATTTTTGGATCATGAAACACATGGTTTTGAATAATTTTGCACTTGAAGAAAGCCCTGAGTTGTTTTTTAGTACTGCATAAATGTTTTTTTTTCCCCTGACTTTTCTGTGCTTTAGTATTACTTGCTTATAATAAATTTGCAATAATCAGAGGTTCTTTTAGTCATTAATNTCCCCTGACTTTTCTGTGCTTTAGTATTACTTGCTTATAATAAATTTGCAATAATCAGAGGTTCTTTTAGTCATTAATCATAGATATTTTTATTGATGTTTCAGGTAGGCTTTCTATATTTGTTTATTTCATATATGAAATTTTCACCTCTTCATAGAAGATTATAGCTATAATTAAGGGATTATCTAAGGGATAACCTAGCCTAAGCATAGGTTTAAAGATGTTTTATGTCATTTCAGCTACTTATATAAAGTCTGAGTTTACATTTCTCCTAATTTTCTGTGGAACTAACTACATGAGCTCCTGGCTTCTGGCCAGTGTCATAAATGTTACTGTACATAGAGCCAAAAGAGGAAAATAAAGTCAATATAATGAAGAGATTGTGTAATCACAGCTTATCTTTAAATGTGCATGCACAAAGAATCCATGGGTATTAAGTTGCACAAATAACCTTACTTTAATAATTTTCTAGTTTGAATGTTTTTACTTAGTGCTCTTAAAATACTTAATAAGTTTTATATTTAATAATGGAAATTACTGAAGTGCCACCAGCATCTGGGAGGCATTGTTTCTCTCAGAGTTTAAAATTCTGATCATTCGTATTGAAGAATGAAATGCCTGCATTTTCCCTTGAATTTACTCCAACTGAAAATATCTGTTAATATAAGACCAGTACACTGACTTGATAACATGAGTTGAAAATTACCTTTACATGTATTTACACAGTACATACTTGAAATCTTAGTAGAATGATGGAGCATTTATTATAACGATTGACATTATGTGTAAAAACAAAGCAAAGAATGAGCCAAAATTATTCTCTCAACAAATATGTGAAATTTGTTTCTGCAGAAATGTGCATGGAAATTACTGTTTGCGAGGGGGAAAAAGAATCTTTTGCTATGAGTAAACAAAACTTGAAAAGTCTGACATTTCCATGAATGTAATTGCTGTATATTCAGAGTCTTCTCCAGTACTGTGGAACATCAGAAGAGCATAAAATGTACTGCAAAAGTTATCTGTAGATTGATTTTAAAATTAATCTTGTCCAACATTTCACTTACCAGGAAAAGGAAAAAGTAAATTTGACTCTTCTGGTAAAAAGTAAATAATATAAATTAATATCTGTGTGATTTGTTTTGGTTTCTTCTTTCACTTAAATACGTGACGTTGTAAAATAATGTTTCACCAGTTTGAAGAGATCAACATGAACAGCTCACAACCTTTTCATTTATTTGTATAGAACTGTATTTTTATAATATTTAATACTTATTTAGCAAGCATTCCATTACTTTAATTGAAGATGTAAAAAAAATATCTGATATCAGAACATAATGTTTATTTTTGATAGATTCTTGCTGAGCTCTGTGTTTGTGTGTATCTGTGTGTTTTTTACACAGGAAGCTTCAGGGCTTCCTGAAGCTGTGAGGAAGACTACCTAATATTAGTGAAGCCCACAAAACAGTTGTATGGTCCTGGGGCACTGATATCTATGCTTCATAAGAGGCCAAATTTTGAAGGCATGCTGTTTCTTTAGATCTTTTTCCTCCTATTTTTGTCTTTGACAGGCTGATATTTCTGACATTTTTATCTTCCAGCAAAGGCCTGGAAAACAAGAGTTGTCACAAAAACCCCCTTATTTTACTCTGGGTAGTCTTACTCCATTTTTTCACATTACCATATAATATAATATTTAGTCTTATCCACCTAGGATGTGCACTCCAGCCCATGGTTGTGTGGGATGCTATTCTAATATGTTACAATCCAGTAGCGGGAGCAGGATGATAACTTTTGGTGACAGATCACAATAGGATGGCAGATTTCCAGAAAGAAGATGCAGGTTTGACTGCATTTCGACTGTATGTCATGGTCTTCGACTTGGAGAGATAGAAAATCACCTCAACTGAACCAGTTTCCCATTCTGGAAGTGGAGATCTGGCATTATCCATGTGCTAGACATCAGAGAGTTAGCTAGGCTGCCAAATGGTAATTAAATGCAAATATAATCATTCAAATCCTTTTGCCTGTTTTTATCCAGTGTCTGTGACTACGTTGGAAAGCAGTTTTATTTACCCTGGTCCTTACTTTACACTTAGAGAAAATAAATTAGATTTTCATTTTGACTATAGTTGGAGGACATGAAAAGCTTTTAGCTGAAAAAAATCTGAAGTCATGGTTTATTCTGGCACACTCAGTTCCAGTGAAAGAAATTTTAAACTACTTATATATAATTGTGAAGCAGTTCCATTCCATCCCAGGAAAACAAGGTAGGGGAATCTTCTATAATTACATGATAAGATCAATATTGATACAGTATTAAAAGAAGCTTATAAAATAATAATCCTTTTGTATAGCTTTAGAGGTGTTTGGGAGATTAAAACCAATACATTTTGCCATGCTTACTCAGGAATTTTTCTATGTTAGGCAGCCTTAAATAGGTAACAGTCCCTGAGGATAAAACCGAATGATGTTTCTCTTTTGCTTTGCAGTGTCAGTACTGGGAGGAAAGCTTCCAATAAAATAAAATTTTCTGAGTGATATACATTTCTTCTAACAAAAAATTCAAATACATATATAGTTTTATGTAAGTATCTTTGCTTGTGGCTATCTTTTAATAAGTAAATAAATTTGCTTATTATATATATATAATATATAT
>VZRS01014441.1:0-18434 GCA_013398055.1 Ifrita kowaldi
AGCGGCTGCGGCCGGACCCGCGTGGGTTAATGCGCGGGGTCAGGCCCGGGCGGAGACTGCGGCCGCAGCAAGTGTCCGCACCGCCGCGGGCGCTGCTCGGGAGGAGAAGCCTCAACTTTGAAGCAAGTGCATCCCCGCAGGCAGCCAGCTCCGAGCTCGGCGCTGGTACCCAGCCGCCGCCTCCGAGGGCATGCCTCCCCGTCGACCCGGCATCCAAGAGCTTTCTAGGGGATGGGAGGGGGTTGCGTGTGCTCCTTTTCCTAAATTTGTGCTCACAGAAGTGATCAAACCGCTGATGAATTTCAGATGAAATGATTGTTCTGAAATGTGGGTGGCGATTATGCAAAGCCACAGTGTGCAGCCTTGTAAAGCAAGCGGGTAGTGGGTCTAAAAAGTTACATTTGTAAAGCATTTTGGCTCAAAGCCTTTGCAAAGTTTATTTTGAATATCTTTTCCTTGCAGAACTAATACAACTGTTCAGCTGTCCGTTGAGAATGGTGTAAAGTAAATATAGGAGTTCCTGAAAAATAACAGTGAGTACATTTCAAATCAGCGACGTTTTGTTGTTAACTTTATAAGAATATCCCTTAACCTGCCAAGGCTCAAAATGTGTAACAAACACAGTGAGAGTGCCAATGATAATAATGGTGCAGGAAATGTACCGTGTGTTAATTGCTTTAGTATAAACATGGTTGTCTATGAGCTGTGTTTCATGATGCTGCAGTTATGGTGCAATTTCAGCAAGGGATGTTTTGAAGTATATTTATAAGCAAATGGGTTTTCTTTTGCTCTTATCCTTCAGCTGCCTGATTGCCCTTGGTTAAATATTTGTCTTTTCAGAAGAGGGGGAAACTGAGTAAGAACTGTGCTGAGTCCTGTATCTGTGACTGGGGATGTTGTTTCCTCCTCTTTCCCCTTGTCTGTTTCTCCTCCTTTCCCCCAAATGCACGCACACATGCATGCCATCTCATCTTCAGTTATATAACCTCACAGACATTTATGGATCATTCATTGTTCGCATTAGTCCCATTCTTTCCATGTCATTCCTGCTTGATTGAGTGGCTTAGGCAGAATATTACAGAGGAAAGAAAATACATTGAAATTTACATAAAGTTCTTCCAGTTTGAGCTGCAAGTTTGCATTCTGTGAAGGTTTTCTTTCCCTGATTCCCACTTTTTTTTTTTCATTTTTTCTTTTTTTAGCTGTAGAAGTAGGTGGTAGGGATCTAATCTGATGACCGGTAACTAGATAAGGAGGAGGAACAGCAGCAGTGACAGCTTGCTGGTAAAAGTCCCTCTTGTGTACTGCTAGCAAAACATCCATTAACACACGTCATAAAGCTGTTAAAAGTACTGCAGCAGCTTTTAAAACTCACCAGTCAGAGAAAATAAAGATTAATATGGTTAAAACAGGAACATGATGTGAAATGGGTATTAGTAAAGCATACTGTCAGTGCAGTCTGTGGATCTGAGCGTGTGAATTGACTCGTCTAGAGGCAGAACTGAATCAGAATTTATTCATACTGGAAAGGTTGCATAGGGGTAGTTGACTTTCTTTTCTCTCTCTTTGTAATCTCTTTGAAACTCACTGTGCACTGTGATACACCTGCCTTCTCCGTAGCTTGGAGCTTTGCTATGAATATCATTGTCTGAGGATTTGTTCTAATGAACAATTGGCTGATGGCGGGAGGGGAGAGAACTGGTTTCTATACTTACCACCTTGATATTTTTCCTCATATTCTCCATATGCCAGGAAAAACTTACTAGGTGCAGAGTTGAGACAGATTTTGGTGAGGGGAGAGGAAACACTCTTACCTGCTTTCTTTGTAGTTGTGGTCACCAAAAGTATCTGCCGTTCCGCAGTCGTTGTTATATAACCTGACCACAGGTGTTCTTAAAAGCAAGTACTTCTGTTTGGGTGCAACATATTGTGTACATTGTCCTACAAAGTTGTTTTTAAATGCTATTTTACCCTGGTACTCGTCAAAAAAAGCTTATTGTGGTATGTAAAGGTGTAACTGTTGCTGAAACACTGCTGTGTGCATTGAACTTCCTGACAGCAATGCTGTGAGGTAGCGAATTGGAGATCAAGAGTAACGTGGTGCTCCACCCTTCCTTCCGCTCTTTGTTTTTTCTACCTAGTAGAAGTCCCTTTGATTTTAAGGTTTGGGCTCACAGACATGCATTCTCACAGTGTCTGGCCTACAAAGTGGTGTTGGAATATGGTCTCATGTTTTCCATGTTGATACACAGAGAGCAGAGCTCCTATGTTCACACGTAAGACTTGTTGCTTTCTTCTTTTGATACTCTAGATGGCTTCAGTATGTGATGGAGTGAGTGGTTAATGTGTATAGATTTAACTGTAACTAGGAAAAGGTTTCTCCAGTTCTCTGCCAGTGCACCTGCACACAAACATGCAGTGTCCTCCTGTTCCTATAACAAGCATTATTGGTTGTTTGTTTTGGCATATTGCCAGCCACAATGTTTCTAATTCTGTGATTCTCAGATAAGGATTTGCTTGGGTCATAGATGAGGCCATCAAGTACAATTTTCCTGTCCAGCTGAGATTTTGCTGTCACTTCATAGTCAGTTTCCTCGAAATAAACAATCTCTTTAAAATTTACAAGCTCTCTTTGTCGTGCTGTGCTGTGAATGTGCAGCGTGTCCTTGTATTAAAAAAGCTCCCCACATTTGTAGAAGGTGATGGGATTTTGGGAACCCTGGGAGCTAGAAAACATCATATACGCTTGGATCAAGCAAAAGTGCTGTTGTCTCTTCTGGTCTATCTCTCTGCAGTTATACCAGGGTCTGGTAGACTTTATCCTTTGCTGCATCCCTGCACTGTCTGGAAAGTACTATTTGAGTGAGAATGAGTTGGTCAGATTTGACTCCCCATTCAGTCATCATTCTATTAAAAAGAAGATTTCAGAAAAAGAAAAGGCTTCACAGTTTTTCAAAAAAAAGAGGCTTTACAGTTATGTTGTCTTTGTTGTTGTTTGAACACTTGAATCTACAAATGGCTTTGTAACAGCTATCAGACCACTCTTCAGCAAGGTATGTGTTGTATCTTTAAAAGATTTCCCTGCTTTGAGTGAGGTCTTTTTTTAAAAAAGTTTCTTGTATTCGTGGCAGGAGGAATGTGCCAAGTACACGTTGTTAAACTTGTGTCAATTTAACAGAGCAACTGTTTAAAGAATTTAGAATAATTGTTCTTCTACTCAAGTCAGTCACCTTTTTTTTTTTTAAACTTTTCTTTTCTTTTTTCTCCTCTCTCTTCAAATATAACACTGGAAAAGGAAGGAGAAACTAAAAGCAATTGGCAGAAGTCAGTGTGTTGGCAAGCATTTGATAGTACCGATCTAAGAGGTGATAATATATATGTGACACTTAAATAAACTGCATGCATATGGTTGTAGAGAGATTAATGGAAGAATAGTCACAAAATTGCAGAGCTGTCTTTTGCTCAGCATTTTTGCAGCAAGCTATTTGCAAGAATTTGGTATTGTGGTGTGATCTTTCATTATTGCCAGTGTGAGACACAGAAGAGAGATTGAAGATAATGTCACAACCTTCCTGCTAGCCTCCTCTGTTTTCTGATCACTGTTAACATTGAAGAGGAATATTAATGAGAAGTCTATGCTCCAGGGGATAGTTAGCATGCTTCCTCTTCTCTCCATTTCAAGTCTGACAGAGAAAAACTTCTGTGTTCTGGGCAGGCACTAAGTGGCTTCTGCCACATGTGTGGTGCCCATCAGTAAGTAAGGTACTGATTTCTCAAGCTGCTGAGCAGATTGGTTTGTAAAGCACATGCCTGCACTCAAGAGCAAGGTGAACAGGGATTCACATGGTGTGTGTTTGCAAACCCTTGAAAGTGCATTGATTTATTTTTCCTAATGGCAAGTTTCCAGTGTATTTGATTTGTCTGCAGTAGGCTTGTTTTCAATGGCTGCTAAAAGAGGAAAGTTAATTGCAAGAAGTTAGTGGACAAGGCATTCATACAATGAAAGCTTAAGGATACTGCTGGTAGGGATCCCCTACAGAAAAGTGTTTTAGTTTATGCACAAATGAACTCATTTTGGTGCATTTCTAGGGCGTAGCCTATGGAGTTTCTAGAAAGCTGAGTATACTACCTGGAGATGTTATGCAAATATGATAAGGAACCTATTTTTACCACCTTTGAGGACTTAAGTCTCCTTACTACTGTTGCTGCTGTGTTCCATTTACAGTCGAATAGCACTGATAAATTCCACAGAAGCTAGCACCAGCACAAGGGATGGAGTGGGAACTACGAGTCAATGCTTAAGGGGAAGACTTCCCCTCTCAGATGGAATTAAGTTGATTTAAAGTGTTTGTGAAACATCATCTTCAGTAAAGAGGCTGAGGATGGGGGGTGGAAAATAAGAAAACAAATTATTCCCAAACAGGTTTATTACAAAGCAATAACTGTGTCCTAGCTGTGTGCATTTTCTCTTTTGCTTCTGCTTTCCTTCTGATTTTTATTTCTTAAACTCTCCTTGTAACTTCTTCTTCCACGTTTGCCACTTCCACTTTGGCACCTTATTCTTCAGTCTTTGGATGTATTTATCTATCCCAGCTCTCATGATTTCAAGGTCTTTGCCCAATCCTTGAATTCTTTATCCTGGGAACCCTTAGGTTATTATTCACTTAAATAATTCTATTTAAGATTTCCAAGAAAAGCTGTGGCCTGAAGTGTGTATCATCTCCTATGTTCTTAAAATCTCTAGCTCAAAAGGTTTATTGCACAGTCCTAATTTACAGTTGGCATATGAAGTGTAAATTTGTCTCTGAAATATTGTGTCATCAGGGACGGTGTAATTTCTTTATTGGCTACGTGGATGCACATATAATGACCTGGCTCTTTTTCTTGTTGATCTTGCTTCAACTGAAAGGGAGGATGGGTCACTGCTTCTAAGAGAGCTTCAGATCCTGGAGATGTGATGGCATTAAACTCCCATTCTTTAATACAGCAGAGGAAGCTTGCTTAAAGGCTGTCTAATCGGCCACAGCTTTTTGCAAATCAGAGAGCATTCACGAACCTGGCTAAAATGCTCTGTGTGGACCTTATTTTCCTTAGTGAAAATGAATGAAGTTGATAACCCATATCAAATACACCCAACATTTTGAAGTTATACAAGAAGAGGGATATGCAGGGTTTGACAACAAGCTCAAATAATGCTGTCAGCACTTCACCCTTCCTCCTTCAGCTGAGATTTTTATGTGTATTTTCTGAGACTAGATGACTTGTGCTATTCAGAGGTGGTTTACTTCTAGCTCATTGTCAGCCACATAGTAAAAATGGGAAGAGTCAGGTCTTCTGATGTAGTCTGTTGGAAACTTCCACAAAATTCAGTATGCCAGTTGTCCTTTCCTGTGACTGTGCACACTGTAAGTACTTTGTGCATTCGTTTGCAGATTTGAAACCCATCTCTATTCCTTCTGATGGTGACTTGATCTTTTGTGTAGTAATAGGAGATGCATAAATGTTGGGGAAATAGGAGAATGATTTTTATTTTTATTTTTTAAATGTAGTTAAAACAATTTTTCCTATGTTTTGGAGTGATGGAAAGAGTTTAGCAAAACCGATGTTTCAACAAACTCCTGCAAAATGTGGTTGTTTTAACAGTTTCTTCCATAGATACAGAGCTGTTTTAGCTAACTATTCACATATTCTCAGTACATGCATGCATTCTGCTGGTTGAATTTGTAGCTGAAGTGAAACTATTGCTTGCCTATTTTTCATTCTCTTCGGCCAATATACATTTATCATACAGTCCAGCAGAAGTTTGAGGGATATGTGGGTTTTGGCAAAGATACCTCACGTGAGGAGTTCAGGCTTTCTGTCTGGGTAGACTGGCAATTTGCAGTATTCTTCATTGAATCTTGTTAATGTCACTGTAGTAGGGGTGACTCTAAATTGCTGCTTTATATTTTAAGACAGGCGGTAATCTATCGGGGTTGGGTGACAAGGAATTTATAACTATTCATATAATACCCTCTGGCCAAACAATAAATTTGATTTGCACATTTTTTCTCTAATAATAATAAGAGAAAAATGTCTGTGACACAGGTTGGTATAAACCAATTTTTACTCTTGGTGCCAATGAATGTACTTGTTACATACCGGTGCTGTCTTTTCCGTTGCTTTGCTTTCTGGTACAATTGCCACATTAGTTTTCATAGCAACAGTTGTGGCTTCAGCTGGAAATAGAAACCTAATAAATGTTGGCTCTGCACATGGATTTTTGGACAAACTTTTTCAGTAACCCCGAGCCAAACCAACTGAAAAAAAAAATAAATTCCTAAACGTAAGTACTTGTCCTTGCATTCTGGAAAAGATATCTGGTATACCCTTTGGTCTCTAGGCTGTTAAAATGTTGGAGCATTGGTGTTTGTCTTTTTTTTTTTTCCTCCCCTCCCAAGATTTCTTTTTTTTCTCCTCCCCTCAAGCACCAGCAGACTCATCTGTTGAAACTCTACCCCCTGTGGTTCAAGTACATTCCTCCTATCAACCTTTTCACCCCACCTCCCACTGTCTGCATTCACACATGCGCTGAAATCTCTTCTGCTCACCTAATCTGCAAAATTCAGGCCTAGATGTGGGGTCTAATTCTGAGCTCTACTTCATGTAGGTCTAAAATATCTTCTGTAGCTTTGCATAACTTCTCTTGTTGTGCTTGATCTTCTTTCTCTGGAAAAAAAAAAAAGGCAGAAAATTTTAACAAATCAGAACTTCCATTGAAGACCAAAAGGCACAACATTTGGTGTGCTGGTTGTTAACTACTCAGGAAAAGGGAGAAAGCTGGGGGAAAAGGAGCAAGTCAACCAAAAAAGTCTAAAAAATGTAAGGTCTTTTTCATTTTGGACCACTTAATACAATTTTAACCATATTTATGGCAAATAAAGATTTGACAGCTACTGCCAATTCCAGAAAATGAGAGAAAGAGTGTAAAAAAAAAAATAGTTCAGACCTTGAACAAAAATACCGTGTTGTTTGTTTGGTTTTTTTTTTAATTGTAGCTAATGTTCGAAGTAGGTCAGTTCATGTGGTCTTTTTTGAATAGACTGATTTTCATATTTTGGAGCTAAAATTGAAACTTTTGTAAAAGTGCAAATGTGGAAAGCAATTTTAAAAGACGAAAATCATCTCACTGCCCTGTGTTGCTCTGAGCTTTTCTCTGTCCTGGCTTTTTTTCTCTGATATATTTGGACAAACTCTGGAAACTTGGGCACCTGTTCTGCCCTCTGTATGAAATGGTGATTTCAGTCTGTGTTTCTTGGATTAGCCTTAATATGTAACCATGTATAGCATCTTTCATAAACTTTTTAAATATCCAGTGGTCTGGGCTTTTATTTCTTGACCTGCTAAAAATAGACCATTTTTTCCGTCAGCTACCTTAGGAATTTAGCTTGTTGGAAAAGTGTCTGTGTGTGTGTTTGGGTAACAAGAGTTGGTCGTGTCATGCTGTGTTGGGATGGTTTTCTAGAAGGTAGAGGTTTCAGAGACTTCATCCCCTGCAGCTGTAAATGACTCAGAAGACACATTATGATAAAGGAGAAATGTCTGCTGAGGGAGAAGGGGAAAGAAATAATCTGCATAATTTTAAATCCAACTTGGAATTCGAGTTCTATTTTGAAGCAAATACATAAATAAAAGGGTCTTGGGCTATTTACACTGGGATTTTCAATTGGTCTCCTGGCTCATAGGCCAGAGGGATCAAAACATCTACAATTCAGTGGTGTGTGGATTGAAATTAAACCAGTAGGTTTTAAGATTTTTTTTTCTATACGCTCCAAATTGCTTAAATTTTGTAAAATTATTAATTTCACTCTAGAGATGGAGAGGCTTTTAGCTTTGAATTAATTTTGTATAATTAATATATGAAGGTTGAAAAAAACAGCTGTACTGGCCTATAGGCTATGTTTTCTAATTAAAGGGATGATGGCATAAGGGAAAAAGCAGTTGGACTTCCCTCGCCTAAATAAGTACGTAGAGAACCACCAAAATAGACTAGAAAATCAAACTTAAGTCAACCCATAGGTCCTTTGTTTCCAGCTAATTGTTCTTGCTATGTTCACTGCTCTTCATAAGCTTGACTAAGGGGATAAGCCTTGCTTTCCTGTCTTGAGGCTTTTTTCTCTTGATCTATTGAAATTCAGAGTTGAGGGCCCCCTTTAGAGAATGTCCTGTCAGTAGCTGTCTCTTCTGAAACAAAGAAGCCCCAGCCGTGGATGTGGATTGAACAGAGAGGTAGCCTCTCAGGCTAGCAATTTGGAGTCATTTAGGAGAACCAGTAGTTTTAATTTAATTTGGAAACGGTAAGCCTGAGTCAGTGCAGTTTTCATACTGCTGATGTCTTGCTTTTGAATTCAGACAGTACCTGGGCAGGCCCAGTGTTTTCTGCTACAGGTTATTTCTGAGACATGTAATTTCAATGGAATGACATTGTGCTACTATATAGTTTTAATGTGATGGAAGAGGTATTGTAAATCACTGGTTTGACATTGGAAGAATGTAGTTTTGGTCTTTGCATCAGGTAAAGACTGGTGCCCTGAGTGAGTGCATCCTCAGGATGGCTGCCTTCCGATGTTTCAATGCTAGCAGTGTTCCAGCAGGAAGGAAGGAGAGGAGAATTCAGGTGTGCCACACAGAGCAGATTCTGGTAAGAAGTGCATAACACCAGTGGACAGGGCTCATAAAATGTTTTCTACATCTTCTAGCTTCTTCATCACAGTCTGTTTCTCTGTGTTGAGATAGACAAGTGTTAGTTATGGATGTATAATTACAGCTAAGCAGGTAATTAACCACGTTATCAGTAGTAGCCAAGCAGAAAGAGAGTTGTGAGTTTTCAGTGTGGTGGCCCATGTGTGTTGTCATTTCATATGCCTCACTACATGAGATAAGAGGTATGACTTAGAGAAGCCTTGGGAGAAAAATATCTTTGTTAAAAATTAATCTGGATCACAGAGCAGTTTGGGTTGGAAGAGACCTTTAAAGATCATCTAGTCCGACCCTCAGGACCTATTGTTTTGTCAGAAGTAGTACCACTGGAAAAAAGAGTTAATTAGTTGTAATATTGTTAGCTTGTGAGGGCTGCAGCAAGATCTCTTAATTTACTATACTTACTGAAAGAGAAAGATAAGTCTGATGCTGTCAGTGTGGTCACTTAATCTTTACCCACTCTGTGGAGAAGTTCCAAGTGGGAGCAAGACAAGGTTGTGTTCTGTATTGATCAAGTTTTCTAACCACTTCAGGTTATCTTTGAGCTTGTTTTGAGCATCTTCTCAAAGTTAATTTAAAAATACAAGGGTAGACAGTAGGCTGAATGTAGACACAAAGAGATATATTTGCAAGCTATTTTTTGAATAAAAGCTGGGAATTGCCTCCCCTAGGGACAGCATGGACAGTATGCTCCAGATTGTAATATGAGGTTCTTGCTGTAGTTGTAGTGTTTTGATGAGATGATTTAGCCAAACAGGGCTGAAAAGATCTGCGATAAATTTTTTTCAGATACAGGCAGAACTGAACTGCTCTGTCTATTCAATAATATAGTGGAATTCCCACTGGACACTGGGGAAAAATTCAGGGCAGCTTCATTTAGGTTTGGCTGTGCAGTATTTGTATTGAATAAACCCACATAGCTGTAGGTAGAAATTCTCAAACTCTTTGTATACTAAAGGCAAAAAGTGTTTCACAAGTGTTAAATTCAGTTTGAGATATCTGCTACTGTTTTCATTTTTTAATCTGATGGTGGCACAAAGCCTAATGAACATGATGTCAAAGAAAAAGGCACATTTTAGAAGGCACTTTGTCAATGGAAATGAACATAGGGGGTTTTAAAATATTACTGGACGACTGATATGAGCTCTTAAAGGAGTGTGCATGAAGACTATCTGGAAATATCTAGATTTCATGAGTGAAGGACTGTCTCTGTCTTTCCCCTCTGAATTAGAGTGGATTGTCCTGAAAAATTCTGTAGGCATTGGTTCTGTCTCATAAGCAGTACCTGCTGCATGTTACTAAAGGTTGCCATAGATGAAAGATCATGAAGTAGTTGAAAAATACTAACCCTTGACATTCTCCATAATTTCCTGTTTTGTATTCATACTGATTTTATGTTGGGATATCTACACCTGGAACTGAAAAAAAAACTCTGAAGGTTTGGGGGTTTTATGTGTGTGTTTAGTTTGGGGCTTGTTTGTTTGTTTTGTTTATTTCAAAAGAAAACCTTAATCTGTAACTTTTTGCTATCTTAATGGAGAAAGCTGTGCAGGGGTTATCTTGGTCTCATACAATGAAAGCTGGTAATAACTTTCCATAATACTTGCAATAAAAATGTTAACCAAATAATTCTGAACAGCTGGCATAACTCAGTTTCTCAGTTTCTCTTGCTAAAATAAAATCATCCAGTACAGAGGTGCTAAGTCTCTAGAGTATGGCCTTTAGAAGAAAAAGAAAGAGAATTATCTCAGTTACAAAGTGCTGTAAATGTTGCTTCATCAGTTGAGAGCTGTGTGTAACATCTTTGTGCAGAGAATTAGTCCACGTAGTCACAGTTCAGCATTTAAAGTCTTGAATAAAAAAATGAGATCAAAGAAAGGAAGGCACCTTCCTTGAATTGTGTAAGAAACTGATGCAGACTTAAAATATGCAGAGTTCCTTTTTCCTTTCTGAGGTCTAAAACTGGTCTTCAGCTACTTCTGGTCCCATTGAGGAACCCAGGAAATCAGTGAAAGCTGAGTGTGATACATGTGATAATTGCAAAGGCTTTTGTTATTTACAGAACAATCTGGATACCTCAAGGGAAGAAGTTAGCTGCTCCTTTCCACTGGTGTGCTACTAAAGCAGAGTATTTAGGAAGGGAAGGAACTTCTCTCATTTTGTGTTAGTAGGGCAGCTATGTCTTAGGAGCAGCAGTTTCCCTGTTGTTACCCTTGTAGGCAGAGACTGGGTTGCTTAGACATTGGCATAAGATAAACTGTCTTTCTGTGATAGTTATTTTAAAGTATTTCTGACAAAAAACAGTGTCTTTCTGCAGTTGTCAATGGCTTGCCTTGCACAATTATTAGAAGAAGAGCAAGACTGTATTAGGAAGGACCAGCAGAAATTTGTAGCGTTTGGCCTCACCATTTGCTTCTGCAGAAATGACTACAAATGCTAGAATGTTATTTACATCTGTGGGTATATGGATCCCCAATGTGATGTGTTTTACTTTTATTCTGCAGAGCATTTTTACATAGGTAGGAGGAACAGGTATTCATTGCTGGTGAAAAGCATTGTACGTTACCTGCCACTTTGGAAGGGAAATTTTATATTTTTATATTTAAAAGCTGCCAATGCCAGAGGCATTTTTTTATTATTATCATTATTATTATTCTGATTTAAAAAAACCATGTCTTGGACTTCCTTATCTCCTCTTACCAAAAAAAAAAAGAGATTGTTCAGTTTCAGACTCTTTGTTGGAACTGTACTGCCAGGAGCCTTCCTGGCCTCTGGCACTATCAACAGAAAATGCAGCTCTTGAAAGAATGGAGTATAGTTTCCGAAGGGCTACTGGAGGGGGGAGAGGATACCAAGACTGGCAGTGAAAGGCAGAACTTGGCATTGCAAAGAAATGTCAGAAAAAACATTCGGGTTCCTTGAAGCTTTTGAAGACAGTAGAATAAGGTTGAATGAAGGCAGAGAAAAGAGAAATGAAACAAGTAGAGGGGGGAAAACATTAGCAGGCCCCAAAAGAGGAGGGGAAGGTATTGTCAGGTTTATTTAGGTCCTGTCTTTTTTTGCAAGATAAGCCTGAAAGAGGGAATTGGTGTGCTCTAGTGTTTGAGTCTAGCAATTTAAACCTATGTGATATATAATTTTGGGGGTTTCCCCCATACAAAGTCACACAAGCTTAGTCTGTTAGGTGGCTGGAAACTGAGGTTGAGTATGCTGAGCCATTTTATGACTTACAACTGACTGAAGAATAGAAGAGCAGAACACAATGGCACATTCATTAGGTAAATATTCCTCAGTCACACCTCACAGCTCCAACACATGCTCATTTTTTTATAATATATTGCCCAGCTGGATGCAAGGTCACTAGCTGGTGGCGGGGCAGGACTGTAACAGGTTTGCAAACAACTTTTGCATCTTCTGGGGAGAATGGGGAAGCCCAAGTGGCACCTTGGATTGCCCTGCAGGTCAGGAGGCACACAAACTGGCTGCTGCTTCAGGATGGTCACTGGGCTTTCTTATTTCTTTTCTTTTTATTTCTTTCCTCTCCATCCTTTCTGTCTGCTGTTGCAGAGCCTGTTTGAGTCCTCAGCAGACAGCATTACGGATTGTCTAACATAAGGCTGCAGTGGGAGTAAGGAAGCTCTTGAGATTTTAAGGCCAATCCTAGATTATTCTGGGTCTTTTAAAGTGGGTGGGTGGGCGTGAAGACAGGAAAGATTCTTATTAAATTACAATTAAATATGAACTTAACTTTTGCTCCTGTTAATTCAGCACAAACCAAGACAGATATGGGTCATATTGTTTTTTGCAGTACCGGTATGAATAAGGATGGAGAAAATAAATGCACAGGTCAGATCAGCCGAGTGGGAAGCACCCATCTTGTGCAGCTGCAGCTATGCTTCTGGCCACAGCTACTTTATGTACTTTATGAACAGCTTGGAAAGTCTTCCTAGGAAGATTTTTGCTATTTAGGCAACCAGAGATTGTAGTCTGCATTCAGGAAGCATTCTTTTAGTCAAAATATTTGGCTTTTATATCCATGCAAACACATGCATGTATGCAAACCTGCAGTATAACAGCACAGTAAGGTCTATGCTTATTATTTTAGTGGTAGTGAATGTTAAGAAATTAGCCACTTAGCTAAATGAAAACTGAGTTCCTGCAAATTTAATTGGAACTGTGGTTGGATAAAGGACATAGGCATATGGCTGTGTTCTTTATCAAAAGAATCTGAAGTCTGCTGGCTTAATGGTTTTCATCTCATTTCACTGGCCTTTGACCCTGAGAATTTTGTATAGCTAATAAATTCAGCCACTAGTGAATTATTTGCTATTCATTTCAGAAATTCAGTATGCTACAAAAATTGTGATGTCTGTCTTGTAGTGAGGATAAACATTATGCTGCAGCAGTTGGGTGTCCCGGGTGTGTAGCGAGGCACAGAGTCAAAGCCAGGCTGCTCTTTGCTGCTGTAAACACATCTCTGGCTTGCTGTTGGAGCATGACTGCTTGGATTATACTGTTGCTCTTAGAAAATGTTGGGATTTGTTTCCTAAGTGCTTGTTGGAGGGTCGCCTTTTAAGCACTGAACATCATTTGTAATTAAGGCATCATAGCATATTTTCTTAAGAGCTGAAAGGAAATTGAATTAAACAGTCCTCCATGCTGTTCTGACTTCTGCTTTAGGAAAGGATGTCAGATATTGGGGTAATAGGTAACACATTTGAAAATTTTCTCTAAATGTTGTTGCAAGGCCTGTGGAAATGACTGGATCTCCGGAGTGTTAAAAGAGAATAAAGTTTTATTGCTCGCTGTAAAGCTACTGGTGGAGGGACTAGTTACACTAAAGCAAGATGAAGTTTAAATTTAAACAAAGCTGTCTGTTCTGCTCCATATAGGTAGATCCATGGAGGTATACTTCTTCTGAAGTAAGCACCTTTTGAGAAGGTTTTGGGGAGGAAATGCACTGATGCGTTGATTAGTTTATAGGCTTGTGGATAAACTTAGATTCTTTCCTTACCCTTACTCCTGAAGAGGAGCCACACTGTCTTCAGCATGTAGCTTTTTACTTTAATTGCAAATTTCATCATGGAGGCAAGCAAAATGAGGGGAGAGAAATAAGTGTTTGCAGCTATAACTTGTGGTCCTGACTGTTTGGCAGTTCTAAATATCAGCAGCATGTGGATTTACTGGCAGGCTCTTCATGTAATGTGGAGCTCCAGCAGTGTAGCTGCCAATGAAGCCAGCACTTACTAATAACTGACTAATTGTTTCTGTCACACCTGCACAAGCCTTTCTATCTCTCCAAAACACTTTAGCATTCATGAGAAGTTACTGAACCATGATGAATCACAAAAACATTTTAAGTAATTCTTTTGTGATTCTCCTTGGGCCAAGTACACCTTTTCTAAACAATACCTTATTTTTCTGTCTGGTGAAACCTTGCATTTTATTTAGCCAGAGAGCTGAAAATCAGAGAAATGAAGCCCTCTCTGTGTGTTCAAGCTTACCTTCTAATGGGGACTTGGTATTCTTGCTTCTGACTTTTTACCTCTGAGCTTCACCATGTGATTAGATTAAAAACCTCTGGTCTGTGCTGGTTTTATTAATGCAGTAATATGGCTAGATCACATACTGTGACACATTAGTTGTGAAGCTTTGGATGCCAGTTCTGCCACCTCCCTGGGTGTTCACCCAGCTAACAGCCGGTTTCCACGGAGGGCTGTGTCCGTCTCAGTATTGCTCACTGAGTCAGATGATGGTTACTTGAACTGCATGGGAACTCCACAAGCCTTTTCCATATGAGAGTGCCTGTGCTATTCCAGGATCTTGCTGTGATCTCACCAGTACATGCCTGCCAAGTGCTTAGCTTGATTTACTGTTCTCATTTTCTATGTAGACTTAGACAATCATGAAAGGAATGATTAAATCACAGTGGGAATGACTATGCAAATAACTGATGGAAGTGTAAGAGTGAACAGCAACAGCTATAGAGTTTTTTAACTTCAGTTATTTATTTGAAAAGTTCAGTGATGGTAGGGTTGATCAAAAATGCTGTGTTTTGCTGGGGCTGAAAGGAGATCTTGTGCAATGAAATGGAAGTATTAGCTGAAATCACATGTAAAAGAGAACCTCGGATGTAACTGGTGTTTCCAGCGTACTAAACCAAAAGTTTAGGATGGATTTCTGCTGCAAGGTGTTGTATTAGGTATGGAGAGCAAGCAGATCTACTGCTTGAAAGAGTTGGGTCAATCCTGCCACCCTCTGAAACAGCAACAGATTCTGTTGCTTCTATGTATGGGATCTGTGTCTCTTCTCTCCTTTTCTACTCTACTTTTAAATTGTCAGCTGGCTCAAACCAAGTCAGTAGAGCAATAAACGTCCCAAAGATGCAAAGTTCAGACAGGTTTTTGAAAGTAAGAAACTGGACAGAGCAGAAACTCTAAGGGAAAGGTTCTGGTATGAACAGCTAGAGGCCTGCACTAGCAATTCAGATGGGTTTGCCTTGACACTGCTGCTCACATGGAAGCTCTTTGCTCTCTTTGGTTAGACGAATGTATGAGAAAATGAGTCTTTCACTTTTTTAAGGAAAAATGAAATGAAAGTTCTGGAAGCCAAAACTTGTACTAAAATCAGATTGTCAGCTCTTAATTTACCTGACTTCTACCCTGAAACTTGGAGGGTGTGACTTTACTGTACACAAAGCCTCAGTGTCAAGAGTAGTTGTAGAATCCTCTAGATAAAAAAAGATTCAGGCTGCTCTAGCCATATCATCAAAGTGTTTAAATAAAAATACTGGTAAGCACTCACTTTAAGCATTAAAAACTTCAAAATTCCAATGACTATATTTTAGACACTTCTAAGCAGTCCTGTTCTGCTCATGGAAGAGTATTGCTAATGAAGGAGACCTAACAAAACCAAAAAAATGGTACTGTGTGTCCATATGGGAGACTGGTGTGCAGATGGTAGACAAATACAGATGAACAGTTATAAAATCCTGCTGTAATTAAGAGCTCAACTAAAAAGAAATTTTCACTGCCCAGTAAGGATGGATTACAAATTAATTGTATGTGTTTGATAGGCAGTTGTTTGGAGATTTAAAACATTCTAAAGCATGAAGTCATGTTGCTAAGTTTTACTGTAACTGTAAAGTCCACAGGCTATTTTTTGTCTTTTTAAAAACATTGTGAATTCTGCAGGGATGCAGAAGTGAAGGACATGATGGGTAATGAAAATAAGACGTTAGTTGTTTCCAAATGCTGGCTTGCTCATTAGGTAGAATTTATCTCCAGTTGGAGGAGCCATGTAAATTCAGATGGTCAGTAGCTGCCAGGGTACCAGGTGAGGTCTTAGAGCTGGTCTGATAGTAGCTTCTACTATAACTTTCCTCGGGCTTCAGTTGGTGGCTTAGTTCTTCCTTTTGACCTGCAGCTAGCCAAGGGCCTTACCAGGCTGACTTTTCTGGCTGGTCCTGGGAGAAAGAACTTGGGAATCTTGTTTTTCCTCCTAACCAACAGTGCCATGACTTACTTCTGGTACTTGCTCATAGATGAAATGAGTAGGTGTTGTAAGTCAGTATCTTTCAAATTTTTTAAATAATTACTTCCCATCTCCGTGTTTAGTGCAAATTTCCTCTTCAGTCTGAGCACAGCATGCTCCCTTGAGTTTGTTATGTGCCTCCCCATTCTAACACTTTAGATTAATTCAGAACCTTTTTGTTGGAGATACTGTTCTACTCTAAGCCCTTGTAGTATCAAGACTCGTGGACTGTCATAAAGTACATTCACCAGTTGAATTATAGCTGTCACTGCTGGCTGTGTTTTAGTCCACTCCAGTCCCAGCTGCCTTTCTTGCTCTAGTCTCTGAGGTTTTGGTCTTTTCTGCCCTAAGTGTTTAAATTCTCACACGTCTATCTCATTTACAGATCTTAAAATTAGATTTATTTTCAAAGTCCTTTCTGCGAAGGAATGTGTGGGAATGTGTGTATTAACCATAAAAAAATGTCAGTCCTTTGGGAACCACATTATTTTACAGTTTGTGTTCCTACCTACTGATATTTTTAACTAGGCCATGCTTTTCTTTCTTTCCTTCCCCCCACTTCAGGGAACACTATTTGAGGTGAACTTTCTTCCTTTAGGATTTTGAATCCCAGTTAGAGCAGGATTGTTTGTCTTTTACAGACATTAATTCTAGGTTACCGCTTCTGTAGCAGTCCTGAATATTATGTGCCTCTTCTGGGTTTGTGGGTTAATGTTAATTTAATGCAATTATTTTCAGCCGCTGTCTATTCCCTTTAAATCCTATACTCTGCTGTGCTAAGCTAATGAAACACAGCTATTGTGGTGTACTCTGCTGCTCTGCTTACTAAAGGCTGTTGTAATGTGGAACGCACTAACTGAAAGAGATTTTCCTGTCTGCAGCACATGGAAGTTGGTAAAGGGCTGCAAGTTTTTTTTTTTTTTTTGTCCTTCCAAATACATTTTTTTGCTTACTCTTCTGCCTCTTCCTTACATTTGGAATCTCCTTATTTCTTATGTGTCTTGGTTTTAAGAAAAAAAAGCCAGAGTCTTAAAGTCAGTTGGTGATGGTATGGAAAGAAGGAGATTAAAAGCCTCTGGTCTGCTGGTTCACCTTTCTCACTCTAGTGCAGATGCATCCTGAGCATCTCTTACATGTTTTAAGAACCATATGTTCAGGATGGTGGAAGTTATGCTGCTTCTTATACACAGAGCATCTGGAAGATGTGTTTCAGGATATTTGTCGTGGTCAAGCTCTTGGTAGCTTATTGCAACAAGAGTCGCTATGCTCCTTGGGCTGGACTGCTTTCCAGATAAGCTAAAAATGCCCACCTACTTGAAGACGGTGCAGGATTCAACTTGAAGTCAGCAAGATGACTTCACTGCTGTATCATGTAGGAGGAGAGGATTCACTGCAAGGGAGGCAACATATGTTTAAACTTAAATATCGTATAATTAGCCAAACTGGCAAAGGAAACTGTGAACAACATAAGGAATCTGTATTAAGTCCATTTTATGATGTTTAAAGATTTCCTCAGTGTGAGAAGCCCCACCCTAATATTAATATTTTTAAAATGTTCTTAGTAATGTATACATTTGACTTTGTCAGCAGTAGTTATGTCAGCAAGAGTTGTAGCTTGGTTTGCTCAGTTTCTTCTCCAGGTGTGTTGATACACCTGTTGTGGTGGGGAATAAGCTCAGTCTGGGAACCCGTCCAGGTTAAAAATAAATTTTTTCATTTTATTCAGCTTATTTTTTTGCTTGCTGGAGGCTTGGATCAGTTCCTCATGTCACACCACAAATGGTTTGCCTAATGTGACTGAAGGGCCCTGCTAGAGGGAGGGGATAAAGCAGGAGAGAAGGGGGAAGAAAGGACATGAATGGAAAACTGGCCCCTGGGAGAAATGCCTCTGTAAATAGACTCACAGGGGAGATGGTAGGCGTCAGTAAAGATGTAGCAAGCTTGTGAATGAGAGCAACATGCCACTCTTCCAGCTGTACATATTTTTAAATAATACTAACAGGTTTAACTGTGTGGGTATTCTTCATTATTTAAGTGAAAAGATGATTTTAGTCTTGGCATGGCAGATCCTAGTAAAATCAGCCCCCCCTTTTTCGTGGTTTTTTTTTTTTTTTTTTTTTTTTTTTTTTTTTTTTTTTTTTTTTTTTTTTTTTTTTTTTTTT
>VZRS01014441.1:21250-99810 GCA_013398055.1 Ifrita kowaldi
TTTGTTTTTTTAAAATTGATTATGCCACTGAGGTTCAAGATATGTTATCATTACAATGGTGCCTGGATGGCACCTTATATTACGTAGCTCATTATAACTGTGAAGCCAGTTGGGTCAGGATGGATAAACATTGACCCTTCAAGATAGTTGTTGTTGGGGAGCTGATTGATGTCCCTACTCTTATTTTCTGTATAGCTCTGAATCTAGGCATTACTAAGCATTTCTGCTGCTTTCTAATGAATTTGCTGTTGCTGGCTACTTTTTTCTTCTTCTGGAGCGTGTGTTGGCAAAATTATTGTAAAAAGACTTTGGGGAGGAACATCAATCCACACTGAACTGGAAACTTACTAGGGCACTACAGCTACACCCAAGCTGTGTGGCAGGTGTATATCATGGTCACATCTTGGCTGGCCTGTGGAGGGCTGACCTCATCTGTCCTTCACACAGCAGTTTTCTTCTACTGGTGTAGCCTCGGGAGGCAATGGCCTTATCTCACAGATTAAAGGTGAAATCACAATGTGACTTGAGCTTAGAACTATCTTTAGGTGAAGATCCAGCCAAAGGCTTTAAGAGGCATCTGTGCCTTGTCAGGCCACCTGTGCTAATGGCTATTTCATTCCATGTGAACTTTCTGAATTTCTTCACCACATGCACCGTTTTAATTCTGAAGGAGTCTGTTTCAAATGCCATCTCTTTCTGTCAGGGAGTGAATATTCTCCAAGTTTAATCTGGAAGAAACCACATCAGGAAAGACAGAGTGGTTTGTTGTTTCGATGGCAATGTAATTCATCTTGTACCTCTTGGTGTGACAGAAGTATTTGCAAATACTTTGTATTTTGTGCAGTGAACAGTCCTAGTTTCATCTGTTACATGTATACAGCCCATGAGCTCTGTGAGTTACCCATCTGTGTTTCACCACAGTTTTAGTTATTCCAGGCATATGATGGAATTAAAGAATCCATTTCTCTGCGTTATCATCTTGCACATATTCAGTTAAGTTGCATATGCTTATCCTTGTTTCACTCCAGATTTTGTTCCCAAGTACATTTAGTAGTCACAGGCTGAATGCTTTTCATGTCACATTTATATTGCTTGCACGTTTGGTGAGAAGGTGTATATTTTTGACCTTTCCAACCCAAAGTAATCTCGCAAGAATAACTGAGGTTCGGGCTCATGTTGCAGGAGGAGATCCTGAGTTTTGTTTCTTGCTCCCAAAGTTGAGTAAATTTAAATTATCATGGATCTCTTTGAATGCTGATTTTGTTCCTGTATTCTCTGTTTTTTTGTCTGTTTCTAAAACTAGAGATTACCTACTAGTTCTTTATTGATTTAGTAGTTAATGCTGTCGAGTATTGCTGTCTAAGAGAGGCACTGTGAGAATAAATGCATGAAGAGTAATCGAGCATTTAGTTCTGTAATAATGACCCAGATAAGAATTTAGAAGGAAAGAGATTATTTGCATGTATGCAGTTAAAATTATTCAGGAATTCCATGACTTTGCAAACAGTATAGATTACTCAGTTAATGAAGCAGCAGCAAAAAAAAGCAACTACATAGCTACAGAATATTTTACTGGTATTAAGAATAAATTTACAATTTCAAATACATTATTTGAGTGAATATCATAAATCTATGATTACACATTTGTGTCTGTAAAAATGTGTATACTAATGTTTGGGAGATGTAGTGTGAAATAGCACATAAAAAAGCATTGATGAAGTGTTTAGAAATGTCTTTAAGTTAATGAGAGAGACTTATTTAAATTAGGTGATACTTCATAGAATACTGCTCTCTGTTCTAGATTACAAATCTCTGCTATTTAAATATTTTTCTGTGGGGGTTGGTGATGGGAGTGGGAGGAGATGCATTTCTAGTTTCATCTGTATCCTTGAATTAACTATGAAAAGGGGTGGGTTTTTAATTTAACTAACTTAAGCTAAAATCTTAGTGGAAACATGCTTTATAGTCTTCTGTACAAGTTTCTACAACTTATTAAAATAAGTGTTTTACTTTCATTACTTGACCATATTGGGAATGTAGGTTTCTCACAACAAGACCAAGACTTCAAATACCAGCTTGCTGTGCATTAGTTCCTGCCACTTTTAATAGCTGAGCCTCCTTCGCCTCCATCTTTGGACACTGACCCATTTTCCCGCTGGGATAGAGACAAGGCAGTTTTCCATTTTCCTGTTTGGGTGACCTACAGTGAAGCCTGGTAGAACTTCTTTGCTTGAGTTTCAGGTCTCACCTCAGCTGTGGCTGCTGGTGCTGGCTCCTTTCGAGGCCCACCTCACCATAAGGTGGCTCAGGTGGTGGGGTGTTTGCCGGTGGCCCGCATGCAGGACCTGGCCTACAGAGCAGTTTCAGTGGCTTTGCTGTGGAGTGGCGGCTGTTGTGGGAAGATGAGTTTGGGAAGAAGTACATGTCCAGCTCTAGTTGTGCAGTGCCAGATGTTCAGAACTGCAAGCCAGAGTCCTCCTGCCTTTCACAAATAAGTTTGTGAGATGGTGTCTGCCTCTCACACAGAGAGAGCTCAGTTGTCTTGGTGAAGGGTGGTAGATACGACTTTTATGTACATGAGGAAGCTTTGCCCACAGAAGAGTCAGCCTACTTCTTATGCCCTCCAGAAACCTTCTGCAAGGTTTACATCATTGAACCTCAGAAAGTCAGTGAGGGACGTTCATTCAATTTGTCTGAAGTTAAGAAATCTACATGAAATTAAATCTAACAAAATGTATCATCCCATCTGTAGGCAACTATCAATCTTGACAGTGGTAGATAAAAGATCAGATATCAATGTGAAATCTTTCCTTTGGATTTAAGGGTCAGTAAAACTGAGTGATCTGGTTGAGACTTTGAATCTGTTTTTTGCTACAAGCTCAAAAAGAAGTATTTGATTTTCAGTATATAGGAAACATTGAATCTGATATTCAATATATCTAAATTCTGTTACTTAAGTGTATGTAAGTGGGGTACTGGTGTGTTATAAGGGCATTTATAGGTCACCAGCAGCTCATCAGTAATCTCAGTCTTTTATGCTAAGTATAAGATAGTTTATCTTCTTCGAGAAAGCTGCCTATGCAGTTAGTATATGCTGAGGGTTTGTCTACACAGGAACACTTGGAAGAATTAATCCAGACTAAGATATGCTTTGAAAGTGGATTAAATTACATAGTACTCCTATACAAGGACATTAAGCAGAATTTAAGTGGCTTTAGTTTTAGTTTCTTTACTTCCTTAGTTAAGTACACTAAATCAAATTAAAGGCGTTTAAATTTTACTCAAATGCCTGTAGAAGTTTAATGTAATCTTATTAACCTGCTTTTAGTAAAGTTTATCTGCATTTACTTTCTTTTTTTTCTTGTAAGAAAATTGGAGGAATGTTCAAACAAGCAGGAGTCAATATTACAGTTCATAATTTTTGTATCTTGTACACTAACATTCTGAAGTTGACCAGCCCTGTTTCTCCACTTAGTGATTCTATCCTTCTTCTAGTTCTCACATGGCTCATTTGCAAACTGTCAGTAATGATTTTGATATCCTCAGAGAGCTCTCCATATGAGAAATGCTAGGTAATGGCCATGGTGGTATTTGGTTAGCACCCAGTTGGAAATCTGAAGTTTGGCCTTGTTCATTACTGTAAAGGAGGTTTGAGTTGGGGAAAATGAATGATTTACAGGAATTTTACCCATTAGTATAGTTATTTTTACTCTGAAATTGTGTCAGACACAACAAACTGTTGTTTTAATCTTGCACAGAGTTCAGGCATCTACATCTGCTTTTGGTGCGCCTGGCTTAGTATGTGAGATAAAATGTTGATCTGTCTTTTGTAGAGCCTAAGATGAGGGGTGTATACACACATTAATCCACAGATGTTAAATGTGGCATTTTGTATCCTTTACAGAAGTGGAGACAAAATGTGAGAGAAACTTTGCACTGGCTGACCAGCACCTAACACTGTAAAAGTGGATTTGCAAATTGGCAGCAGAAGCTTTGGACCTTTTAAAACACACTGCTTTTTTTCCCTTGTTTGAGGCTGGATATAAGTCCAGTGACATGGGGTACTTGAGAATAGTAAATATTGTTATGCACAAATACGAATGAATGGCCCATAAGTTTGATGACTAATTACTCATGTTGGCATTGCAGTGTGAGGGCTGTATAATGCTGCTATCTGAGGGGACAGACAGTGATTGTAAGTGTTCCTTCTGAATATGCAGAATGGTGATCTCTGGTATGCGTTTTTCCTGTACGTGGCAGCATCCAGCAGTGGGCAGTTGGAACATCTGATGATTTGAATTGCCAGATGGTGCCTTTACACTCAAATCCATAAGAAACCAACCTTTTCCTCTCCCACCCACAGCCCCATTGAGAAGTGAAATGTACTGAGATGCAAAAAGTATGTCAAATATGCATTTAAATGCCTTGCTTCTCTGACGTTTCATTTGATATGTGCTACATGTGACTTTGAACATAATAGCACATTGTCCTAAACTGATGGAGTTAGTCAGTGTTTGATCTCTTCAACTGAACAAATGGATTGTTTTAAGCTTTTAAATGACCTTTTAAATAGGATAATTGATTTTGTACATTTTTAAAGGGAAACCAGGACATAGCTGAGTCTTCTTTTTCTTTTGGGTTGGAGCAAAGTAATCAGATTTAATCACACAATATTCTAAGTTGAAAGGGACCCACAAGGATCACTGAGTCCAAAAGTTATCAACAGCTTTGGAAATTAAGATCCTTAAAATACACATATTCTAGTGATAGTATTGGGGAAGTTGGAACTCCATTTACCTGCTGATGTTCACAAAACTTCTAGAAAGTGCACTTAAAAGGAAGAAGCTTATAGCTTTACTTATTAAAATCACATTCCTGTGAATATATCACAGGTGAAGGAGAAGGAAAGAATACAAAAAGCATACTTAGCAAATACTGGTTTGTGCTAATAGCCTTTCTTGTCATCTTCTGGCAGCATTTTTGAAGTATCGGGTTTAAAGCCAGGAGGCATCAGCTGAGGGTATAGGTAAGTCAAATGATAGCTAGTGTGAATATAAGTAGACCAAACGTGCTCTGTACTTAGCCAGCATTTTTTTAATATTTCTAAAATTAGCTTTGTGCAGATCTGCAGCTGATGTGATGTGGAGGTTAGCCCTGTTGGATAGGTCTGAAATAAGAATCTTGCCTGAAGATTGTTTTTAAAATTAACCTTGCTTTTGCTTCCTGCTCTCCCACCCACATTTTTGAAATAATGCTACATCTTGAGATAACAATTTGGCTATTATCCCTTGCGTATGGTTCCTGGTTATACAGTTAGGTGAGAGCATGAGCAAAATGTAAATTCTTTGGTGACTTGGTAGAAGATACTATTTCATCACAATTGCTATTTAATTTTTTGCAAAAGAACTTCCCACGCTGAATGTTCTTTTGAGTTATTTGAGGTTGATTTTTCATGAATAAAATTCTTAGTCATCTCCAGAATCTATGCAATATCTTAAAGAAATAAAGATTTTGCACATTTCAGTAGCTCCTTGGTCTCCTCCTTGCTTTGTATGTAAGAAGCTGCTCTTCTGGCTGTAGCGCTAGCCTTGAATTTGGGAGTTAAGTGGAGAAATCCTTCCCTTATGGAAACCAACAGCAAAGAAATTTGCATTCATTTTCTACTTTAAGCTCTGACATTGACTTTCTATGTGACCTTGGTGTGAAGGTCTTATCAGCAGAGTTTATGCAGATAATCTACACCTCATTCAGCAGAACAGGAATGTATCATGGGCTGACACGTGGCACAGTTGAATACAAGCAAATCATATGTTTGGCAGTTTGTGTTTTCCTCCTCCTATGTGGCAGAACTCTTGAGGATGTGTGAGGTCCTTCATGTTTTGTCAAAATATAGATAGCCTATCAAAGCAAGATGCATCTTCACCTCGGCTGTAGTCTTGCCTTGAAGCTCTGTCCCAAGATCGTGTGCAATCTTGGATGAGTAATTTTGTGGAGGGGAGAAGAGTACTAGAATGCTGTGCAAATTGGCCCTTGCTGCAGTGAACAGAAGCCCATAGATGAATCACAACACTTTTTTGTGCCTGGGTAATGATATATATTTGCATATCTAATAGTATATGCCAATAATATGTACACTGGAAAGTTTCAGGACATCCTCGTGAAGGATTTTGGGGTCAGTAAAAGTTATTAATGAAACCAGCGCCTGTGGCTTTATTGCAAATATCCTCTCTTGATGCTATTCTAAAAGCCTCAGCTCATGAATCATAGAATAGTTGGGGTTGGAAGAGACCTTAAAAACCATCTAGTTCCAATCCCCCTGCCATGGGCTGGTACACCTTACACTAGGCCAGGCTGCTCAAGGCCCTACCCAAGCTGGCCTTGAACACTGCTAGGGATGGGGCATCCACAGCTTCTCTGGGACACCTGTTCCAGTGTCTCACCACTCTTAAAGATATTTTTTCTGATGTCTAACCTAGACCTACCCTCGTTCAGTTTAAAGCCATTACCCCTTGTCTTATCACTATATGCCTTCCCTATCTATCTTGTAGGCCCCCTTTAGGTACTGGGAGGCTGCTCTAAGGTCTCTGCAGAGCCTTCTCTTTTCCAGGCTGAACAGACCCAACTCTCTAAGCCTGTCATCATAGGAGAGGTGCTTCATCCCTCTGATCATCTTTGTGGCCCTCCTCTGGACCTGCTCCAACAGGTCTTAAAGGTCTTTTTCCTTTAGGAAAAAACGGAAATAAGGAAGACCTTGGGAAGTCCCAGTCCTTAAGTTTCAACTTTGTGCCTGGGAAGATCACGGGGCAGATACCTGGAAACTGTGCTAAGGGACATGGAAAGTAAGGAGCTGATTGATGAGAGCCAACATGGCTTCACTAAGGGCAATTTGTGCCTGACAAATTGGGTGACTTTCTACGAAGGGGTTATGGCGTTGGTGGATAAGGGAAGAGCAAATGATGTCAAATCTACCTGGACTTGTGCAGACATTTGACACTATCCTGCATGATATCCTTGTCTCTAACTGGGGAGACATGGATTTGATTGATGGACCAGCTTGTTGATGATGGATTGTGTGCAAAGTCAGTCAGAGAGCTGTGGTTAACAGCTCAATGCCCAAGTGGACAGCAGTGATGACTGGCATTCCTCAAGGGTCGTTAATGGCACCAGAGCTGTTTAACACCTGTGTCAGTGACCACGAGATTGAGTGCATACAGTGAGTTTGTTGATGACACCAAGCTATGTAGTGAGGCTGATGCACTGGACAGAAGAGATGGCATCCAGAAGGATGTGGACAAGTTGAGATAGGTCTGTTGGTCTTGGTCTTCTTAAAACTCCTATTGTTGGATTCAGGCCATCTATCCAGCCTGTCCAGGTCCCTCTGCAGAGCCTGCCTACCCTCCAGCAGATTGACAGTCTCCCCTCCCAACTTGGTGTCATCTGCAAATTTGCTAATTGTAGGCTCGATCCCCTCATCCAGATCATCAATAAAGATATTAAACAGGACTGGGCTCAACACTGATCCCTGAGGGACACCACTGGCCACCACCTGGATGCAGCACCGTTCCCCACCATTCTCTGGGCCTGGCCATCCAGACAGTTAGTTCTTAACCCACCAGAGAGTCCACCTGTCCAAGCTGTGGGCTAGCATCTTTTCCACTAATTTGCTATGGGAGATGGATTGAGGTTCCCCTCCCCCAGCAGCTTTAGTTTAAAGCCCTCCTCATCAGCTTGGCAAGCCTGTCAGGCTAAATGACTGCATTAAAAAAAAAAAAGGGGTTGTTTGTGGAGGTAGTAACTCTCATTAGTCTAATTGCTGTAGCTGAATGAGGTAAACAATTTAAGTTGCAAAAAAATGTTTTCTGTCATGAAGTGCAAGCAGCAGACTTGAAAGCTAAATTCAAGTTAGAAAACACATGCTTTGAACTTGCTTAGGTCTGTATCAGTCTGACAGAAAAGAATAGCTGGTATCTGCAGAGTAAAGAGCACGATGTAAAAGTAAAAGAAGGAAGAAGGCAGTTGTGTATGGGAAGGAGTGAGTCAATAACATATGGTCTGTAAAACGTGAAGACATTTTATAATGTGCAATAAAATTATTGTCTCTCAATCTGATCTTTTGTTATGTATTAAAGCTATGATCTAAGACTTGCTTCTGGAAGGCTGGTGGGGTTTTATTTTTTTGTGAGGGTTTTTTTGTGTTTGTTTTTATTTCTATTTTTTTAAGTCTCCAATGATAAATGTTTTTTTCTTGTTACCCATGTGAGTTTGCGCTGGTGTAACTGTGCATTTAGCAATAGTTAATTTAAAATTACCATGTAAAACTAATTAATGAAACAATACTTTATTTTTTTTTTAACAGCAAGAATATATAGTCACCTTAATAGTGAAGAGAACAAATACCAGCTGAGAAAAGTAGTTCTTGATATATGTTTAGGTATTGGGCATAGCAAACTTTAGGGTTAAGTGCCTTTAGAATACACCTGTTACAGAAGGTAACAGTTGATTTGAAATGGGCCTTTAGAAAAACCTAAAATTATAATTTTGGAGGTTGCTGCAGCTACATTTACTATTTGATTGAGCCTCAGAAAAACTCATGAAGGTCTAGATAATTGGGAGGGCATGCCTTAATGCTTTGTATACAGTGTGTTTATTATGAGGGGATGTGTGCCGTATTTGGGCTCCTTTCCTATTGCTTGTATTCTGAGGTCCCTCTAAAATCACTGAACTTCGTGAGTGGTATAGCTGTGCCACACACACATGATGTTTAATTACTTTATGAGATGCAGTTTTATTTTGGAAGCGGTGTGTTTCTTCTTAGACTCCTTACTGACCTGCTAGTCTTATTGCTAAGGGGAATGTCAAAGTGATTTTACCCTATGCTCCAACAGAGAATGTAAGAGAACTAATATGAACTATACTTGCTGCTGAAAAGAGAGAATGGAGCTGTGTAAACTTAGTAAATAAAAGTTCAAATAAAATCACAGTGGCTTTAATGTGAGTTTCCTTTTTGATTAAAAACTTACTCATTTAAAATCTAAAATCATCTTTATGTTGAAGTGAGGTTTGTGTTTATGATATAACAAAGAAGTGTTATTCCATCTGATGCGTATTATTTTACTGTTAGAGTTTTCTTTGCTAATGAAAGGAAGAAAACCTTTTTTCTTGATATGAAAAGCTAATTACTGTGTTATTGGGAAAGGGCTTTATTGACCCTAGCTTACCTAATGAGAGCATTATCAAATAAACCTCCATTCACAGATTTATAGGATGGTATTTTTTATTCTGAATTGTCTTTGAAACTGTCATTTAATCTCAAATTATTTGTAGTGCAATATTTGTTGGGTGGAATTTTGCTTGGTTTTTTTTTTTATTTATTTCCTTTTTATTTTTCAGGTCAATATGAAAACATTTCAGCAAGTTTTATTTTTGTTTTGGTGAGGCAAGATTTTTTTTTTTTTTTGCCAAGTCCCAGTTAAAAGTTTAGCTAATGTTGTAATTTAGGTGCTAATGTGAAGTTACTGTGTTAGATTGATAAGAAACCTTTAAAAGTAAGCACATGAATAAAAAAAAAAAAATTCTGACAAAAGTCCCAGTTCTTAAATGCTGAAGTTGCAGGGTTTTTTTTTCAATGATGGAGAGGTTGGGTAGGGCTGGGACTGAATTTGTTTTATTTTCAGGTTGTGGTATGTTGCAATTTTGTTTTAATGGCAGAGGCTGGAAGAGGCAAATTTATTGCTGTTGTGGTGTAGAGGCATGTCGAAGTTTGAAGAATTATGGAGTTTGTGTTGTGCTGAATTGGAGTGATGAAGTACAGATAACAGGCCACAGCTGTAGCCACAAATTAGGCCTCTCAATTTGATGCTGAAAGTACTGCATTAGAATTGCTTTTCTAGGATTACCATGTGGAAAGTCTGATGAATAAAACCAGATCTGAAATAGGGAAGCTAAAAATCTATGCTGCTGCTGCTGCAAAAAGCTTTCTGGGGCTTCATTGTTGTGAAACAAAGGTGACAACTTTACTAAAGCAAGAGCAGTGCTCAGGAACTTACTGAT
Source organism: Ifrita kowaldi (assembly GCA_013398055.1). NCBI lineage: Eukaryota > Metazoa > Chordata > Aves > Passeriformes > Cinclosomatidae > Ifrita > Ifrita kowaldi. The sequence goes on from VZRS01014441.1 coordinate 31,301, forward strand.
CTTCAAGAACTGCCACTGATGTTTGAATCTTAGCAGTTGCTTAAAGAACTAGAGTTCTCAGTGATTCCTTCATCTTCCAGCCAGAATGGCTTGGGGGAGGATGAGAGCTAGGGTCCATCTCGTGGTCTCACAGCACCTGTTTTTACATGGACTCCAACAAGAGTTGAGAGCATGGGGTTTATGAGGAGGTGTTTCTGGAAGTTGCATAAGCTTTGACCCAACTAAAGTACTGTGCAGAGGCCTTCCTGTATAGGAAAGATCTGGTGAGGAAGTAGAGCACCAGCTTAAGGACTCTTGTGGGCATGGGAAACTTCAGCATACAGGCATTGCTCTTGTATTTTGTGTAGCTACCCTATTGCTGTGGGAATATTAATGCTCCAGGTATTCCCAGGCACAGGATAGCCGCAATGTAGTAACAGATCAGATCAAAAATACAAGAATTATTCTGAGCAGTGATGGTTTTTTAGCAGGAATGTTAAAAACAACCCCAAATTTACAGGCCTGCTCTGCGTTCAGGTTGGCTGTCAGACATGCTCGTGATAGGTTCACAGATGGTTCCAGAGCAAGAGCATGAACTTGGGTGGACTGGCTGAAGCTGTCACAGCTGTTTCATAGTTGTGGGTCCTATAAAATTTTCTGGGACTTCAAATTCTTATAAAATCAAGGGTTAGCTCTGGCCAAGCAAGAGCTGCATGCAAACTTTGCTTATGCCACAAAACCAAATCCTGTATAGGGCTGGAACCAAGAAGGTGCCGAGTAATAAAAGACTCTGCGAAGTGTCCCCCTCCCCTTCCTCAGATGTTCTCATTCAGTGAGTGTAACTCTATCCTGACCTGCAACATCCTGTTCATTGTTTTCGTGCTAGGAGTTTCCTGAATACCCCATGGAAAATGTGACACACTTTAAAATTTACAACAAATATCTTCTGCAATGGAACAAAACCAAAAGGATAAAACTTTGTTCTGCATTGTGACTTTTGTCCAGATTTGCATTCTAGTGAAGAACTCTGGTCGGTAAAGTGTCTGGAACATAAGTTATTGATATGTAAAGCCACACAGCTGTTTCTTGGATTTGAGAATTTATTTATGCACAACTTGGAATTGATAAATCTTTAGCCTTTTCAAAGGATTCTTCCTTTTTTCTTGCTGATACATTAATATTTTTCAAATGCATGTGGCATTTTAGCTGGTTGACAGATGACCAACTGATGTTTATGTACAGTAGCTGAAGCTATGTTACATTTGGGATATAGTATTTTACTGTCTGCTTCAGCCTACTTGTGGGACTTTCAAACTGGAATTCCCATCTAGTCCTTCAAATCTATAAATCTACATTTTTGAGAGAGGAAGTAAGATAGATTGCAATTCTAACATTTGGTGTATAAGGGTTTTGGGATGGATTGTTTTCTTCGAACTCCTCTGTTCATACTTACTTTCATAATCTTGAAAAGCAAAAACATTAATAAATCAAAGTGGGTTAAAGATCAGACACGTGGTTTTATTTTAATAAGGGATAAAGCTGAAACCTTACTGAGTGTACATTGTTCAGCACTTGTTCTCTGGGGCATATGAATCAGTCCCTTCATTACTGGTCTGGAAGCATTTCCTTTTGTGGTTACTGTGTATTTTGATTAGAAAAACCAGTGCAAGATAATACTGGGTGTGTTACTTTTGGTGCTTATGTTCATGTGCAAAGTTGATATTTAAAAAAATTAAAAAGCAAGCCTTTTGTGGCCATGCGAAGTTTTGACTTCATGGAGCGAATTTGCTTGCTTGATTTATATCTGTCAGCAGGAAGGGGATTTTGAAAGAAGGCGTAGTAAGCCTGCAAGCTTGGGAAAGAGCTATAATTTGCATGGTTATGTCTTGTGCGTCTCGGACATGTTTTCCCAAAGGCTACAGGGTGAAGTGTGCTTTGGGGACTATTTGCTCTGTGAGTGTTGAGGAAGACAGCAGAAAATGTGTGTTTCTTCTAGCTTTTTCTCATTGCTGGTTTGTTGGTATTTGGGACAGTGTCCCCTGAAGAGGGTAAGGTCAGAACCTGGTGGAAGAGGGAGAGTCATAAATAAGAGAATTAAAAAATTGGAGACCCTTCCTCTCATCCCCCTTGCTGCCATACCTACACATCCGCTGTCCCTTTGGTGCCTCTTTATCAGTATTGTTGAAAGAGGCTGCTAAATGAAGAAACCAGCTTTCCTTTTTGAACTTTTAACCTTCACAAAAGCTACAGTAATTGGCTTCTGCAGAGCATAGGTTGTTTTGATCTGACATTTAAAAAAAAATACAGGAAGAACGAAATATCAATGTGCACTTCTGGATTTCCCAAATTGGCAGTGAAGGTCTTGCTTCCCCATGCTTTAAAAGCCTGAAAAATGCTGGGAGATATTGGTGAGGGTTGAAATATCTCTGTTGCATCTCAGTTGGGATGTATTTTGGCTGAGATGAAAGTTCAGCAGCTGGTACAAAATCTCCACCTGGAAAAAAAGGGTTGGTGTGTGTGTGAATGTAATCTCTTTGAGGAAGTGGAAGATGGCTTAAAGAATGGGTCATGTAAGGGGAAATAAAACACTGTAGGAAAAGAAAAGGAGAAAAAAAAGTCAAAGGTGACAGAGATGAATTGTACAGCCTAGGCTAAATGTATTATGCTTAGATTTCTTCTATGAATGAATGTTTAAAAGTAAATAAACAACTATTTCCCTCTTCATCCTTGTTAAAGAGAACACGGTAAAACTCCTGACAGTTGCTATTCTTTCTAAGAGTTGATCATGTGAAAATTTTATGTACTAAAAGCAAGGAAAGCACATTAAAGTCTAATCCATGCTTACTCCAGTGGGTCTTAAAGCTGTCATCCACTTTAAAGTCATGCAAAAGCAAAAGTAGTATCTTAAATACAAATGCTTTTTGTCTCCAGTGACTTTTAATGCACATATTATAAGTCAATAATTAAAAAAAATCTAAAAGCAGATCAAAGTCAAATCATGCTTTAGGTAACATTTAATCTAAAAGAGCTTGAATGATACCTTCCGTGGGTAACATTGCTAGCTTTGTCATCCATACAGAAATGTAATATATTCTTGAAAACTTGAAAATTTAGAGGGCCACAGTTTGTCAGCAGAGACCTGTAGCCCTTCCTTGTCACACACAGCCTAATAGCTGTGCTGAATGCATCATGGCATGTGTGGCAGCTCAAAAGGAAAACGTGCTCAACAAGGCTTTTTAGTTCTCAGCTGCCAGAGGAAACTGCCAACCTTTGGCATGGTTAAGTTTCTCCTGATGGAAAGCAGCAATAAATAGTATAGGTAACTTGGCTGGTGGCATGCAAAGCTACCTTGCTGCCTTCTTCTTTTTAAGATATTATTCTTCTTTCCTAAATAAGGTTGGTTAATGAACATGGGGAAATAGTAAGAGATTTAGGAAAGGAACTGTTAAAACAGGCACCTCCTCAATTTACTGGCAATAGTTCAGTTTGATCTTGTTCGAGATGAAACAGTTCCTGGGAAAATCGGCATCCTTCGTAGCTGTGGGATTTTTCATCTTGCTGTCACGTTACGCATCTTCAAAGCAAGAGGCGAGTGTTTTCTGTCATGTGCCTATCTCTTTTAACATCTGTATTTCCACTTTGGCAGCGAAATTATTCAATGCAAAGGCAGGAGAGTAGGGTCGCCAGCAGCCAGGCATTCATCCCACTGTGTAAACTACGGAGATTATTTTGCTTCAGAAAGAGGTAACTGTGACAAGGACAGGGGTCTCTTCCTGTCATGTGTGTGCTGAATGTAAGGCAGTTGCCAGGAATGACTGAACCAATGAACCAGATGACAGATTATTTCTGAGTAGAGAACAGCTTAAACTTTCAGGGCTCTAAAACCAAAGCACACAATGTTTGGCAAAGCCACTTGTATTAAATGATGAAAGCCTGAGTAAAAGGAAGGACGTGGTAAAGAGACAAGCAGTAGTTGCTTGCTGGGCTGTTTCACAGTATTCGCATTTTGATTGGCTCCACAGACATTTGTGTGTGCCTTGGGGATGCTTAACATAAGGAAAACCAGCTTTATATGTAAAGAAAAATGGCAATGAGATTTCAGACTTGGTCCCTACAGCATGTCCTGTGCGCTCTTTCAGTGTTGGCTTAAATGAAAATAATGGTGATGCTTTTGTTTTGCCTGGGAAAATAGTTTCCCTTGCTGATTTGGTTTGAAGTATGTAGTCCACCTAGAAGTGTATTTGTCATTTTATCTTGGTAATGAATCTTTTAATTTGGCAGAGTAAGATAATTAAAACACACTGGAAAATAAATATAGCCAAGAAAGGTTTTTCTCCTTTCTGTCTCATCCCAGAGTGCATATCTGGGATCCCTGTGAGAAGCCCTGTCTGATGGATAACTGCTCTGAAATGCTCAAAAAGAGCACAGACCATTTCCAGCAGACTCCAAAGCTGCATCTTCTCTTCTACCTCTCTGGTTTTAATGGAAGGTGTTGTATTGAGTCTAAGGAGAGTGGCAAGAAATCGGTAAGCCAGTCTCTACTTTCAGGGCCTTGAGGGCTGGGAAGGGTGAAATACAGGAAGAGCTGTGGGAGTAGTCTGTCCAATCACATGAATAAATAAGGCAGCTGCCTGTTCTGGGTAATCTGTCAGCATGATTTAGATACAATCTCCTGTAGCCTCTAAATGCCTCTCAGCTGCTCTGAGGAAGTGTGGTGCTTCATTTTATAGTTGGTGGTTGGAGGCACAGAGAACCAAAGGGCAAGTACATGGCCACACACCAAGCCTTTGAATAAAAGAAAATTAAACACAAGTGTTCTTGCTTCCAAGTTTAGCATCTTTGTCTTTGAAGCAGAACTCTCTGTTCATTTAAACAGAGTGATTGCTGCTTGTGGTAGAGTGTCCTCTTTAATTAGTGCTTTGGGGAACAAACTTGGAAGATATAGGGTCTATTTGCAGGTGGGTTTTTTTGTTTTACTTTTTCATGGTCTTATCTCTTATACTAGCTGCTAATGATTACATTCTCTCAATGACACCAAGGTCAAATGAGAATCTGGGGCTTTTGTGTCTCAAGAGGTTTGTTTTGCAAATGCTAGAATACATTTTTCTGATTTGTTTATACGGGAGCATTAGACTTTGTCCTGGGCACTGATGCAGCATATTTACCTATGAACACTTCTGCTTCAGAATTTTGCTCAAGTGCCTTAAGTAGAGCTAGCATAATCTTTCCAGCCCCCTCCCCAGTACCAGTCAAAATTGTTGGAATGGTGGGTGAGACCAGCAAGGTAAGAGATGTCGCAGAAATAAATCTAAGTCTTTAACACCGTGAGAAGAGAGCTTGTGAAGGTAGTGTGGCCTGTAGGAATCTGCTCCAGAGTCTGGAGAATGAAACAAGTGAAAAGGAAACTTCAAAATGTCTTCAAAAGCATATTTTCCTTCATTCCTCGTGTACATCGTTAAGAGGTTTTGCATGCCCCGATCAAGAAGAAGCAGTTGGGGACTGCATATTGTGGAGAACATGTCATTGTGAGCCCTAAGTATATCTTCCAAGCAAGATAGAAGGAAGTCACTTCCAGCTCTGACAGAATAGCCAAATCCCTTGTTAGGAGAAGGGGAAAATGGAACTCAAAAGTCCTGGTCCTCAGAGACAGGTAGTCCACTTACTTGTTACAGGGCAGGTTGTGTCAGCTTTGGAAATGGGGCATCTCTTTCCTGATCACACTCATTACTCCAGATTAAGATCTTCTGATGGGCTGTGTCTGTGATTCTGAGAATGCAGCTCGATGACTGCATCAGTGAGAAAAAAATGAAGTATTGCTTCAGTAGAGATGTGCACCGTGGCTTTTTGGAAATCTTGTACTTTCAGTACAACCTGTGAATATTGCTTAATATAGTGTAAAACTGAGAGTGGGAAAGGCTCTGTGCTTGCTGTTGCCACCATGCTGCCAAACCTGTAAAGCTGTGCTTTAGTCTCCACAGCAGAGTAGAAATGCTCTACTGAAGAGCAGAAAGAGGACTACATTCTCTTTTAAAGTGATTGATACCTAAATCGCCCTCCCTGCTTGAACAGTAGAGGTCTAATGATGTTAAATTACTATTGAATTACAGACGAAAAGTGCCACAGAGTTACGTGTTTGGCTTTGTTTCCGTGTTGCTGTTTGCACACAAAGGACTTTCCAGCCAGGTGTTAGCCCTCCAGGAAGTTCAAAATGGTCAACTTCAGTTGACAGCTTTATTTGGAAACAGTTCTAACATGTCAAACTGAAGTAGACAGTTACCTGAACAGTGATTTGCCACCCCTCACCCCCAAGTGCAATGGGATAATTTAATATGGCAGCACTGAAGTCTGAAAGCAAGAAGGATGAACAGTGGTTTCACTCACAGGGTACTTGCTGAAGGGATGTTACTCTGTATTTCTGAAGATCCAAACTCTGGCAATCATCAGAGCACTGAAAATGTACTTGGATTTAATCCAAATACTTTAATCTTTTAATGTCTGTTACAATTATAAAGCAGTTCATTGAATTAATGAGACGTACTGTAATGAACTCAGTAATTGAATACTTTTACATCATTCTCCTTTATGGAATTGAATCTCAGCTGTATGCCATGAAATTTGCACAGGTAAAAAAAAAAAAAATTTATTTTATGTTTTTTCCTCAGGGCATATTTACATAATAGTTTAGGATGACCAGGTTATATTCCTGTTTTCCTCTCTGGCCTTACAGATTGCTTGTTGTGGTCCTGATGCTTGGGTAAGTGAGTGGTGAACGCATTCAAGGGGCTAATCTGTCTGGAAATGTGTCTTTGCCTTTGTTTTGTGGGTTACTTTTTGGACACTCCATCTCTCTGAACTGGTATGCTGGACAAATGCCAGTGCTGGCACTGGGGAGAGGGAGGCAAAGCTGTGACACTGGGGAAGCAGACATCAGATCTGCTGTGGAACTGGACTTTGCCATTCAGGAGCAGAAAAATTTTATTTTACCAGAGAATGTAAGGATGGTGGCTCAGGATTATGTATATGTATTACAATATTTTTAACATGAAACATTTATGAGGATCCACTCTTTTTGGCTACATAATAAGTTAGAGGTATGCATGTTATTATTCAGCAAAAGCATAGTGTCCTTTTGCCTTTTACTGCCAGCATCTCTCTGTTCTGCAGTTAGCGATTGTAACTTCTTAGCAGGTAAAATGCTTGGCAATAACTCCTGTGTGGAACCAAGTTGGTATTAAATATTTGAGGCACTCTTATTTGTTTTTAGGATAATAGAGTAAAGCATCACACAGCAAGTGCTGGTTCATTTTGAATGGATGTTTTGATGGAAGTTGATTGAGTTGCAGCATCATCGGTGACAATTGATGTTCTGGCTCCTGGGAAGAAAACTGCCACTTGCTGAATAATGCTGAATAATGTGGCTGGCACAGTTCAGTCCTCAGTGCTTGTTGCTTGTCTGGATGCATGTTTTGTGGGGAGGTTAAGCACTCAGTCCGTTGATTAGCCAATTTGGAAACAGTGAGTGTTTTGCTCATTCTTGGCATAACTCTGCATGTTCCCATCGAGGCTGGAGCAGGAGCTTCAACTGGAGCGTGGCAATGGGGAAACACAGCTGTGCTGTCATCAACTTTTGACAGAGTATTAGCTCTAGTCTTCTCAGGAGCCTCAGAGAACCTTTGAAATTGTAGTTCCTTATGAAATAGAAGATACTTGGAGAAACATTTCATATGTACTACTAAGAAGGTGGCATTTTGATTGATAGAGACTGTTTACCTGAACAATGAAGTGAACATATTTACTAGATGAGCTGGTATTTTTCATGAGTCAGATTTCTTCATTAAAGTATTTCCACTTTTTTTCTGATAATAAGACACTAGGCAATCATAACACCTGTGTTTATCTTCATCTGCTGTGGCTGAAGTGGTGGCTGTCCTCTACACCTTCCAACACCCTCCGCCCCCCTTTTTTTCTTAATAGCCCAGCATAATGGCATAAATTAGATTCAGTGGGGGTTTAAGTTCACAGGTGGGTTGTAATTTCTGAGTGAACTCATTACCTGTCTTACTGTCCCTGCTAAAAGGGAGAGTCAGTAAGCTTTTCAACTGTTGTCTGCTGCTTAAACTGCATGACTCCCTAGAGTTTATGACTCAAACCAATAAAGGATGATGCTTGCATCATTCTTTCCTCTTTCCCTGGGCCATGCGGATTTTAATGTTGAACAAAGAGTGCAATAGAATTATGGGGTGACCACAAATTGTACCCAGTGCCTGAATGTCATCTATTAGTCTGTAACATAAACATATTTTATGGCAGTTTTCTTGTCGGGAGTAAAGTTCCACCTTGATCTTTAAAATTCGAGTTCAAGTTATGGAAGTCTGGGATATTTTTTGAATGACTGCTCTTGGATACCGGATGGGAAGAGTTACGGAGATTGTTGTTCCTAACTTGTAACCAATGGCTGGTTTTAGTGTGTTGCAAGAATCTTATTTTGGCATAGAAGGCAACCTGCTACAAAAGCAGGTCTTTATGCTCATTGTGTGAGCACTTAAGTACAGAAGAGGCATAGTATTGGAACACAGATGGGCAGGTTATGACTTCAAGACTGCTTAGAGACAATATATCTGTGTACTCAGAGAATCATGGAATGGCTGAGGCTGGAAGGGACTACTGGAAGTCATCTGGTCCAACTGCCCTGCTCAGATAGGGTCATCTGCTGCTTGTGGTTTTGCAGTAGAGAGACGAGTAAGGGATAGTCTCATGTTAAAATACCCAGATCTCCTGTTACCAAGTGTCACATTTAATACAGTTTACCAAGCTTTATGCAGGACAAATCTCCCCTGGAAATGGGCTGGGTGAGCAGTGTTGGCACTGCTAATATCTTGCAGTCAGATTTCTTCTGAAAGGTTTCTTGGAGCCCTCCAAAATACAATCTGTGTTCTGGCTGTGTGAACCTGGAGTTTGCCCTGTTCTTGTGTTCTTTAGTATCTTTTTGCTCGTATCTTGCATTACAGTGATCTTGTGGTTAACCTGACTGTATAAGTGAAATGATTATTCATAGTCAAGCTCCTCTGGACCTAGAACTATAAACAGTGGCCCCAAAGCATGTGTCAGTATTGAAAAGGAGGATGATATCTCCTTGGGATAATCCCAGAACAGTGATTCCAGGCCTGCAGGCACACCTACTGAGCAGTATTCAGCAAAGGAGGGTGGCACCAGTGTTAAGGATGGGCATATGCCCAGTGGTTGTTTTGGGCTCTGACTTGTCTATGTTTGTTTCCTTAGTATTTCTGTTTCCAAAGTGGGTTTAATGATGTCCATTAAAACTCTGGCTTAGTCTTTACAATAGACATACATTCTCTTTAATGCAGAACAGCTCAAGTTGTTCCACAAACGTTACCTATAGGCAAGGTCTCTAATATTAACTGTGCCATGCATTTTTTTCCTGAGAGGCCATCACTGTTTTTTCCATATGCTGTCTAGTTTTGCTGAATATCCTTCAGAGAGCCAGCACTGGGAAGTCCACAAGTGGCAAATTATTCTTTGTGACTATGAGAGTGAGCTGACAGAGAGCTAGGAGCCTGCTGGGGTGGATTCAGAGACTGTATAGTGCTGAGGAGTCAGGAAAACATGGGGTGTTAGATGTTTTGATGCGCCGACTGCAGTAAGAGAAACATGGATGGATAGGAACACCTCTGTACATGGAGCTGGTTTCTGACAGGTGGTTTCTTTCCTTCTCTCGTTTCTTTGTTATTTTTCACAGTGTCATAGAATGTTCTGAGTTGGAAGGGACCCACGGGGATCAGAGCCCAACTCCTGGCTCTGCACAGGACACCCCAAGAATCACACCATGTGCTCGAGAGCATTGTCCAAACACTGCTTGAAATCAGATAGGCTCGGTGCTGTGACCACTTCCCTGGGGAGCTGTTCCAGTGCCCAGCCACCCTCTGGGTGAAAAACCTTTTCCTAATATCCAACCTAATCCTCCCCTGCCTCAGCTTCATGCCTTTCTCTTGGGTCCTGTCACTGGTCCCTAGAAAGAAGAGACCAGTGCCTGCCCTTCCCTTCATAAAAAAGCTGCTGACTGCAGTGAGGTCTCCTCCAGGCTGAACAAGCCAAGTGACCTCAGCAGCTCCTCATACGATTTCCCCTCTAGATCCTTCACCCTCTTCACAGCCCTCCTTTGGATGCCTTCTAGTGGCTTTATGATTCTTCTTATATTGTGGCACTCAAAATTGCAGATCTCTGAAGAGCAGTGTCAGTGCCTGACAAAAAGCTGTTGTCTCAAATTTTTTGTGCCCTCCTCAGACTCACCAGTGGTATCCACCCTTTCTTTTGTGTTTTTCTAACTTATGATGAGCATTACTCTCTGCTTATTGACTGTGGAATATCAATATTACTTTTTTCCACAGGTTTTTCCTATGCAGAATGATCACATTAGAAAATAATCTTGTTTGTTTCAACCTTCAGCATCCTGTCTGTGCTGTCAGTTAACTTGGTTGCTTCCTTTAGCATTCACACACCTCTGTTGCCCTCTCTTCCTCCATTTGACTGCTAACTTCCTAGCAGTTCCATTAGTTCCTCTGGATGTATAATAAACATTGATAGGGTAAAAAATTCTCTTTGTGCTTCATACTGCTGCTTCATCTTCCTTCTCGCAGAAAGTTTAGTGTTTTTCCCAACGTTGAGCTTATCTTCTTGTATCTGTTATCTGCTTTGGGATATAGCCAGTCATCCTTATTTTGATTCAGCTTCTGCTGTATTATCATCTTGACTCCAGGTGCTCTTTTTGTGTGTCCTTTCTAGCCCCCTGATTTATCCAAATGCCGGAAAAGTATGAAATACCATAGCCAGCTCATGCTAGTAGTAGAAAAGAGGACTGTGATATTTTGTTATTTTTTACCCTTAACTGAGTTTTATTCAAAAATCACAGCACTTTTGATGAAATTTCTCTGTTTCTTCTAAGCTTGTTTTCAACTAGCCTGTAATAAATTTATTCATTTTTCAGTTTCATGGGACTCCTTTGGAATGTGCTTAGTTTAAACATTAAAAAGCACCACCCCTTTACCTGCTCGCCCCCCCCCAAACAAAAAAAAAAAGCCTCCATCCTTTCGAGCTGTAATGTTTTGAGTTGCATTATTTTCGTGTTTCACAGTGTCAATGTCCTTTTTCCTTTCTTCTGCCCTCCAACTTTCTTATGCTGAGAGCTTTGATTTTTGACTTACAGCTCTTTAAGAACAGTAGGACCACTGGCTGAAGTTGAGACTTTGTGTTTTCCCCATTACTTCCTTTCTACTTCGCAGGGTATGTGAGACTACCCTGAAAGGTAGGAAAAGGAAACTGCATTTAGCTGGATTTTGAGGGATATTTTTTGCTACTTGCTTCAATTTAGAAACATCTGGAGTCAAGCCAAATTATGAGAAGCAACCCCAAATAAAGTGAGCAAGCCCTGACAAACTGTGAAAAGTTTAAGTAGATTAAGTAATAGTTTGTATTCAAAGCAGCATTTCGTTTTGGTTCTGTACTAGATACCTGCCATGGTCTTTCCATTTCATATGCTAGGCAGGTACTCAGGATGGTTGAAAAATCATGCTTCTTTTTTGTGAAGCCTTAGATCTTTGACTGTTGGATTGCTATTGGTGTGGGGGTTGTGCATTTTGGTTATGTCTAGGTTTTTAATGAATTTTTAAAAATTAATATTTCTATTTATTTATTTATTAGAATTGTCTTTTGAATAATTGAGTTTGATACTTTCCTGGTCTCTAGTTTGAAGAGCTCCAATATTAATGTCTTTAGTGAACAGAGCATCTTTATCTGACTGGATGGTATACATGAGTTAATTAAATTGCCACAAAGTTTCAAACAAAATCTTGAATAATCAAAACTAAGTTTTTTGTCCTCTTTGAAATGACAGACACGTAACTAAAAGTTCCTTAGCAAAAGGAGAATGATCTTCCAAGAAGCAGGGGAGTTACCTGAATTTTTCTGGTATGCTTCAATATGTGCTTTTAGGAGCAAGACCAGACAGCCTGCTTGCTTATATTCTGAGTACATCTAGTCTGGTTTTTTTTCTTCCACCTTTTCTTTTGAAGCACGCTTTAAAGCCTTTTTTGCTCTCTAGTTTTGAAGAGTGGTCTATTTGAAAGTGGTCCGGCCTGTCAAATGTACTGAAACCTCAGCCATATGAAATGCTTCCCAAGAAGAGGAACAAGATGACTGTGGGTAGAGAAGATGCTTGAAAGGAATTTGTGAAGAAAGGTTACAGGTATATTGGGAATGAGATAGACAATAACAACACAAATATTAGGTGTCTTTCCTGGGCAGCTTTTGCAGTGGCAAAAACTGTCCTGTTCTGTACATTTCACATACCCATAATCCTAAAATCTCCTCCAATACTAGATCTCCACATATTTTGGAGAGGAAAGGTGGTGTATTTAAACCTGAAGGGTCCAAAGCTCATTTTATCCTAATATTAAATATTTCATTCCTGGTCTAATGATAGGTTTCATTCCTGTAAAGGTTTCATTCCTGGCTTTATATATCAGCAGACTTAGGGTTCAGCATCAAAGAAATGTTCCTGTTCGGAAGCTGATGGACTGCTTGGAACTATGGAAGTCAGTGGAGAGGGGTCAGGTGTTCCTCCAATGTTGGTGGCTGTTTCAGAGGTGTAGCACCCCCCTGGGTTGCCTGCTTTTTGAGGCCACCGCCTTTTTTCCATCCTTTACTAGAGCATAGCTCATAGCTTCTGTACAGCTTTGTCTTCCATTTGTGTCAAAACATCTCTAGATTTTATTGACATGGGTCTGCTGGGCCTTTGACTCCTGTCTAGTTCAGGGGTGAATAGCACTGAATGCCTAAGAAGGGAAAAAGGCAGCATGAAAGCCTTTTTATGTACACAAAGTGTGCATCCAGCCCCCTGGCTTCTCTGCCCTGTTTTCATTTCTTGCAGAGATGGTGGAGCATGTTTACAGCTCCTTAGACTCAGCTGTTCAGTCATGCAGTCTAACTCCAAAAATAACTCTCTTGGGGGATATTAATCCAGCGTTGGATTATCTTTCTAAAATCGTTAATCAGACTTGGTCCCCGAGGGACCTTCCAGCTGAACTTGCCACTTAGTTTCTGTTTGCTGGGGCGGCAGGAGCCGAGCGGAGGAAGCTGATGAGGTTTGACAAGAAGTGGTTACTTACGTAAGGTGCCGAGCAGAGGGAGCTGAGCCTCTCCTCCTGCTGTGGGCCTGGCCAGGGCTCAGCTCCCTGCCAGCACCCTCCGCGTCCTGCTTGGCCCTGTTGCCCTTACTGCCCTGCTTTCCCTTCGCCTTGAAGAAATGCCATGCAAAAACCTGCCTGTGTCGGGGGGTGGTGGGATGTGTGCCAGCTCCAGGTGCTGTACGTGCTGCCTTTTGTCCAGGGAGGAGAAACACATGCTTTGTTTTATTAAATTCTCAAGCGCACATGGCATTCCTGCAGTCACTTCTTAATCATTAATTTTCTTACTCGAGCTGTTCATGAAATGAGCTGGCCTGCTCTTTGAATATTACCTCTCTTCTGTAAAAGAAGAAATAAGCTGTTCTAGGCTGCTGTTTACGAGTAGAGCTGCAAGTCACATAGCTCCTATTAGCCTTGCATTTTTCTTCTGTCTGTAGAGTCAGAGCAGAATTTATTTCTTGAGAGATGTGCTCTGATAACTTTAAGTTATTTAAAGTACTTTGAGATCTTTGTATGGAAAGTGCCAATGAGATTGCAAAACAAGTTAGAAAAAAAAAAGAGTTCCACTGAGAACTAATTTCATACACGAATAAAATCCTGTTTTCCACATGCAGTGCATAGGTAGAAGGGGAAAATTCAATATATTTTACTGACATTGGTGCTAAATGAATCCCTCAGAGCCAGGTAGGTAAATTGAGAGCTTGTATATTGATGCTGATGCATTTTTACATTAAATTTAACATACTTTGATTTCCAACATGGGTGTTTATTACTCTGACTTAGTAGACCACAGGAAGCCCTTCATAGTGCGGTTGAAATGCATAAACATACTGCATGTGGTAATGACAATAAATTACAAAATTGACACTTTAATGGGATAATCTGTCATAGTTTGCAAAACCATGTTGATGGAATAAACTATGTTCAAGTGGTAGGCATGCTTTGGTTGTGGTTTTTTTTCTCCTCAAATTATAAAATGGTGTGCTGTTGAGCATATAAGTTGCTTAAATGTTGTCCAGGTTACATCTCCTTGCATTCATTAGGGAAAACAATGGGAATTTGCCTTCCTTTTCCTCTGACCCCCTCCTTCATACACTCATGCCTGCACATGCGCCCTTCTCGCCTTCAGATTCTGACTTGAAAATAAACATTGTAAAAATGAGTTGGAAAGTTGCTCTTACATGTCAGTGCTTCTCAGATCCCACTGGGAGAGAAAAAGGAACTGAACTTGAGAAAACTCCGTAACTAGACCCTTTAGCGACATCCCTGTCCTTTTCACTGCTTAACTGCTGCTGGCATAAGAAAAAGCAATTGAAAACAGTTCTAGTTCTTCATTCACATAATGAAAATTGCTTACTAAATTGGAACCATTTTACACCAGGAGTTGTGCCTTTCTTATTTTGCTGGGCACTGTCTAACACACTGTGTACCACGGGAATAAATAGTAGGTAATTTTGAATTGTCAGCACTGTAGGTTGCAGAATTTTCTTTTCAGTCCTAATTTTGGGATGACAACTAAACGACTATTTTGGCCTTAAAAAAAACCCAAAAAGAAAATTTGTTTTTGATGTTGCCACATAGGTAGAACAAAACTAAATTATCTTTTGTGTATTCCATTGGATTCATCAGAGTATAAACTAGGAAAGAAGAAGTCAGCACATTTGACCAGGATGTCCACAGAGAAACAGAAACAAAGTGATGATTTTATATGCTTTTCAGCATTCAGACCACATTGTATTCTTGGAGTTGGTCTTCAGTGGGAGAAGTGGGGCTACATCCATTTGTATTAGTTAAAGATCTGTCACTTTGCTTTGTGTTTTATGACTGTATAAGCATACGTATAGTAATAATTATAATTATGTAGAAGATCTGTGCTAGCCTACGTTAAAACTAGTCACAATGAAATTGTCTGCCGAATGCTGTGGCAGACTTCTCTTGCACCTTGCTTTGGAATGTAAGTGCTTATTTTCCACTGCTGAATATGATTAACTTACCATCAGCTCTCCTTGACTCTCCTTTCTTAAACCTTTCTTCCTGTGTGACTCAAGATAGCCCACAACTTGCTAAAGCAAAATGAGAGTTAATGCCCTCATATGCATGGGAAAATGGAAGTTTTCTGCAATTTTATTGCTGCATAAGGTTGTTTTACTTTTGTACTCACAGGCAGTGATCATGAATCAGTGTTTTTTTCTCCAGCATTTATTGTGAGCTTTGGAGGGATGGTATTGGGCCGCAAATTGCAGTTTCTTAGTCAAAAGAAACTGTGTTTGCCCATGCAACAGGTGGATTCTATGGTTTTTATAGGTCTCCCTTCTATCTCTTTAGATATGTGGTCTACAGGTGATTTTTTTCATTAAAAGTGTAGAAGAAACATGATGAGGGAAAATAAAACTGTTGAAAATAAAGGCTTACTCAGCTGAAGCTATCCTCAGTCAAGTTTGTCTGGCAGGAGCTGCTGCTGCTGCTGCTCTTTTTGTGTTGTGGCCAGCAAACTCAGGCTCTGGCTGAGGCTTCCAGCATCCCTCCTGCCAGGGATGGGGTGCCAAGCCAGGGAATGCAGGGAGTAGCCTGTCGGTCAGGCACTGGGTGAGTCAGCCCCGCTTCAGCGCTGCAGACAGTTTAATACCAAAACATCGGCAGGCTGAGAGTACCAAGGACTGCACTGCTGAGGAGGTGGGAAACACTGTCACTGTGAGTGTGGGAGCACAAGGTGCCAAGGTCTCAGTTTCAATTGACTGTCAAGGTGGATTAACAGCTCATTGCTGCCAAGAAACCTCGTTTCTCCTCCCCTCTTCCATGTTGTATCACCTCTGAGTAGCTGTTTGACTTGAACATGGTAAAAAACAGATGACCAAAAATACTTTTTTTCCCTTTGCTGGTTGATTGAGTCAGTGCACTGTGCAGCAAGGGGAGCACTGGTGGGAGATGCAAGTGGTGGGCCTTTGATGTGCTGGGGAGAAATGGTGGGAACTGTGCATCTGCTAAGGGTTTGCAGGGTAGAACACAGACAAAAGTAAATGTCTGACTTTTCTCAATGACCAGTAAGCCAGCTGCATGCTTTAATTGTGTTTATTCCCTGTTCCTGTAACATCTACCAAATGTAGACAATATCACAGTGTTTCTTAATCACATTGTTTAGTCTTTCAAGGCACTTCCTGCAATCCAATCTTATTTATAGAATGTCCATTGTCTTATTTACTGCCTTGTGCTTTGCTTTGTGGTGATGTGCGATCCTGTCGGCGTCAAAACTGCCATTGTTGCAAATAAACTTCTGGAGTGTTAAAGTTCATAAATTGCTTTTATAGTATGTGTTGAGAACCCTATGTAGAACGTAGGAGGGCTTGCAGACTCAGAGGACTGAGCCTTTTCAGAGCAGACCAGAGGGCACGCAAGAAAAGAGGAAAGATGAAGACATCCAGAAGGCTGGATGAACTCCCATTTATAAAAGTAGTCTGAGACAAAGGTACAACATTTCCCAATAAAGGGACTATTTCACAATTTTGTTCAGACTGATCTGAGCTCCTGCTTCTGCTGCAGTGGAAGAAAGGTCATTAGACCAGGTTGAAGCAGCAACTGAAGGTGATCAGAGCCTTTTTTAACCTGTATATGTTTGTGTCTTTTGGATGTCTGGTATACTCAGCTGTCTCCTTCTCTTGCCTTAGCTCTTTGA
Organism: Ifrita kowaldi; assembly: GCA_013398055.1. Classification (NCBI taxonomy): domain Eukaryota; kingdom Metazoa; phylum Chordata; class Aves; order Passeriformes; family Cinclosomatidae; genus Ifrita; species Ifrita kowaldi. The sequence continues at coordinate 48,149 of VZRS01014441.1, forward strand.
AGGGCTGTACGTGCAAGCATGTCTCCATGCTTTCACCACTTCCTTCTGTTTTTCTGCTAAGAAGAAGTGGGACTGCACCGCTGGGGATTTCTACAGCTTCTCTTGTTTTGTGATACATGATGGCACTTTGCTGGGTCTCAGCAGAGCATGCAGGAAACACCATGGTTGGCGTGGAGGGCTTGCCAAAGCAAGAAGGACCCTCCCCATCTGCAGCAGTGTGCATGGGCTGCTGTGTCTGAGAACTGCAGTGCTTTCCTACTAGAGAGGGTGTCCTGCCACCACCAAGCTGAGAGGGGGGTGCAGAAGCTTTGTTTGCAAGCCCAGAGGGGCACTATACGCTCTTGAAAAACATTTGTTGCTGTTGCAAGGTTATAAACTTTGAGGAGTCAAAAGAGGCAGAACTTAAATTCTGTAAAGTCTGAGGATTTGGTTCTTCCCCGTTCCTCTCTTTCCCTGAAATTCACAGCTTGCACTATTTGACACGAGATCCTGTTGATATTCATATTCTTGCAGAATTATGACGTGTTATGTAGCTGATAATGTCACTGTGAATGTATACTACATCCTTGTGTATTAATGTGTCTGAGAGGTACCATAAAGAAGTATTTATATGTGGGTATCTCTGGATCTGTGAGGTGAGGATGTGTGTGTGCGTGTGTGTATGTATATGTGGAAACTGCTGTGTGTTCTGCCTTCTTCCTGACATACTGGTTGCTATAGTGCAGTGATCTATTTGTGAACACCCAGAAGATCATTGCTATAGTTAAAAGAAACAGTGTTTCCTGGCCATAACTTCCTGGGCAATCTCTTCTCCTGAAGCGCCAGCATCAACCGATTTGGTCACGTTCCCTGGGACTCCAGGAGTGACACTGTAACAGGAGCTTCCTCTAGTTTGTCGCTTTTTTCCCACCAGCATATTTAATAATATTTAAAAATAGTTTTTCTATTTAAATCTAATGCATGCCTATTATTCACCGTACATTTCGGTGCTTCAGCCATCTTTCTAACAGTCTGTCGAGCTGTGCAGCACGTCGTGGCGTTGTGTCCTGTGTTTGCTCCTGTAATATGTGCCATTCTCCTGCTCCTGCACATTCCTACACACATACATTTTCATCCACCTGCCCAGCCAGGGGAAATGTAGGAGACAGAAGCAGCAGTGCTGGAGTTCTGTCTGAACTGCTGTCATATTCCTTTTTCTTTTTTTTTTTCTCTCCCTGCAGGTGTGAATGAGAGAGACTCTCTGCAGTGTTTAGTGTCCAGTTGTGCTGGCTCCGAAGAACAGCAGCGTCGCAATGCCCCCTCCTGCTGATATAGTGAAGGTGGCGATTGAATGGCCAGGTGCCTTCCCCAAGTTAATGGAAATAGATCAAGTAAGTGCCTGTGTACCTGTGCTCAGCCAGCCCTGTTCATAAATAAGTTCTTCTCTGCCATGTTTGTGTCTCTGCATTTATGTTTACTTCAATGCACATGTATTTTTCTGTGAGTGTATGTGGGGCAGAAGGTGTTTTCATAAGGGATGTATAACCCTCTTCCTCTCTTACTGCTAAAGATTTTTGATCTGTTTAGCTGGTTTCTTCATTTGCTTTTTCCTTCTGAACAGCTGCTTAAATAAGGCATTTACTGCTTGTGTGACCCACTTAACACTTTTGTGCCTTAGTTTGTTCAACTGTAAAATTGTGGTAATGTTGTTACCTCTGGGTGGAAAGTCTTCAAATTTCTAGTCAGTGCTTTGCATTTGGAGTAGAATCATACTGAATGGCTGCAGCAAGTGCAGATTTTGGAATTTAAGTAGTGGTGCACTTTGAGCAGGAGGATCTTTGTTGTTCTGTACAGGGATCTCAGGGGTTGTTCTGTTTAGCTGGTTAGTTCTAAAGCAATGGCCCCACGGATGGATTGCAGGCAGTGTACAGAAGCTAACAAATTCAAAACGATGAATTAAAAACTCTTTTTAGGAAATTGGGGTGGGGGGAAACAAACAAGAACAAGTTATACAAGGGCCGTGTTTTATATTCTGGACTTCTCTGAGATTGTTTTTGTGGCCCATGTATTAATATTAAAAGCAATCTCTTTAATATTCAACAGCTTACCCTTAACATTTTGAAATCCTGCAGCATGTTACCTGGTTAGAATTATTATTATTTCTGTAAATAGTATTCAGAGCAAAGAAAAGCATTTTATAATGTGCTTTAGACCCTGGTGTGTCTGGGGACATTATAAAGGTCTGTTGGAGAGGAGAGCGTTTGAATTCACACTGAAAATGTATTACTGAAATGGGTTAGTAATTTCTTCATGCAGTGCAATGAGTTTCACTTGTAGTTAACCCTTTTGTGGCACATGGCTGGGAAGTTCCTGTGTGAAATTTGAAGAAACATGGTACTAGAGGGTGGCTGGAATCACAGCAGTATGATTTTTAAGCAGTCTGAAAGCCCCCTTAGAGGAAAGGGAGTTCCCAAGTGAAACCAAACTTTGTAGGTTGATTTTTTTGACCTGCCAAGTTTTTCCATTTTCATTTGCTGAAATTTTTCAGTAAGCATCTTTTGCCTTCTGGAGTGAAGAATGTTTTACTTTTTTCTTCTTATATAACAAATGGTAGACACTGCACACTGTGTTCAGGGAAAGATGCATGTTAGTCATGATGAACCAAGTACAGTGGGGACAAAACTGAAAAAATATTATGAATTCTCCTTTCAAACAGCAGTAAAGTAATATGAAAATGATTTGGTTTAATTTACAAAAGCCTATAGTAACTCTCAAAATCCCTCATACCTTCTTTGTAATAGTCGCTTACTTTCCTAGTACCTTGTTTTTAATTTTATTATGTAAGATTTGAAGGAGACAAGAAAGATCAATGCTGAACTATATTGGGTAAAACTTCTCAAACACAGCCTGCCAGGTTATCTGCAAGCTTCCTCAAGCCACTTTATGAGTAGGAGGATGAAGAAGAGGGAAAGCAAGGCCGAAAGGGAGAAGACTTAAAAGCAGCCTGCTCCTGATGCAGAGAGAAATGGAAATGAGGGAATGAAGTTTGAGAGTCTCATCCCTCCCCTTTCTGACATGGAAAGATGGAAAAGAAACATCCCTTTGTATTACCCATGCACACAAACACGCATATTTACCTTTTTCAAGGTTGGGAGCAATGTGGGAATGAACCTTGAAAATATGTAAGTTGATACATGCTTCTGAACCCACAGCTCTGCCTTTGATTCACTTAGTGCTAACTTTTCCTCAATCTGTTTCCTTTAAAGCATCTATTCAGTAGAAGAGCTGTAGTGGAGGAGATGATTCATACCTCAGATGGCTAGCTGTCGGAGATGATAAAGGGGAGGAGGGAAAAGGAAGGCAGAAAAGAGAAACAACCTACCCACTGACCAGACACTGCAGCCAGTGCCTGTGTCCCAGGTGGGATCTGCTCATTCAGTCACCATTTGACACGTATTCAGCAAATCCTAAAAAGTTTTCCATACTGGTTTCTTCTCTCTCTTTCTTACTGTCAAGAAAAACAGTATTTAAATGAACAGCACTATAATATCACTTTTAAAAAACCCAACAAAAACCCATCACTGCAGCATGACACAAGTTCTTTATCTTTCAGGGTACTGAGGCTATTCCAAAAACTGAAAGTACAAATACCATGTAAGAAATCAGAGGAAAATCTGGGAGGTTTTTTAAGGTTGCTCATTGCATATATTTGGTGGCACTTATTTATATTCAGTTGCACATTATCCTAATTTACCTGCTGTGTATATGCATGTCTTGCTTAGCAATGAAGAGAGTAAAATATTTTCAAAGTGAAGAAATGTCACTGTGAAACCAGAACCATTGACAGTGGTGTACTGGCAGGTGTTGGGCCTTAAAAGAGCTCATGAATATTTTTTCCACCAAATGTTATTAAGCTTTACAGTCCCCTTCAAATGCATGACTTCTGACAACTTGGACTTCAGGAGGTACAGAACCTTTTCAAGTTGAGGTTTCCCACTGCATTTCTATAGGTTTGTCAGCTTGGGTTCAATGATAGTTTTAAACTTAATAATGCAAATTTAGTCTCAGTTAGTTAGAGAGACTCTGTGCCAGAACAATTAATATATAAATAAATGCCTTTTGAGATTAGCCTCTGTGCTTGCTTCCAATGAATGTGAAGACAATTTTCTGTTCATTCATTGACAGGTACTATTGGATGTCAGGGTTTTACAAAGTGTTTTTTTCCTGGAAAGTTGGTTTAAACAAGAAGGGCAAAACTGCCTCTTATTTACTGCCCTCTCTCTCTTAACAGGTAGGAACTAATTAAGTTGCAGTAAACCTGGCAACTGGATGATGCCTATATGCATTAAAACTGATTTTAAATCATGTTCTTCTTAAGAGATGGACTTGATTGAATTCAGTTACTCTCTTCCAGAATACTTGGGGTTTATTTGGGTTTCCCCCCCACTTCCATCATTTTCCTCAATCATAAATTTGAAAAATAGCATCCAGACTCTTCCCTCCTCCATAAATCTGTGCTAACAATACCAAAACTCTGCCCAAAATTAATTTTTAATATGAAAATTTGATTGTGGCTTTAAGAACTGTGTATAGCGTTGATCTTTCATGCGTTAGTCTTCCTGTCATGTAAGGGGAGGAATGGAAATGAGTTGGTGTCTGAATTTGCATTGGGATCTTTTTGTGGACTTTTTAGCAATGCAGTCTGGGGAAGAAATGAATGGTAGATGCTGACTGTCTGTTATCTTTTTCTCCACTCTTCTGGCTGATTATTCTAGAAGATGTTAAGAATAGGACTGCACAGGGTCTGTACAGGTTGCTGGCTAGTCTATCTTGTCTTCTCTTTATTTGTCCCAGAAATAGCTGTTTCATAAGAGGGTGTTATTTCTTGTGTTCAGTGAAAGTCTGCATGCTTTAATTTGTGCCCATTATGTATAATTCTTAGCTGTTGGGGCTTTTTACAACACAAATTATTTTAGGTAAGCCAATGCTGGTTTTAGGTTACCTGGATACTTTGTGGATTTACAGTTACGCTGTTCCTGCTGCAGGAGAAGCAGCTTCCATGAGAGGCACAAGATGGATATTTGGGGACAGTATCTATTTTGGCTTATCCCGTTCAAATCCACTCCTGTGTCTTAACACAAGTTGTGCTAAAACCAGATTTCTGTAAGCTCGGGGATGAACTTCCTCAGCCTTGGAGGTAAACAACTGTTCCTACAGAAAGGAACAGTTTATTATTAAACTTGGCCATACAGTCTCTTCCTCCATGTTTGCTTTTACCTATGAGATCATTAAACACGGATTAAATGAGCAGATGTGAATCTTTACATTAGCAAAAAGAAATGGAAGGGGGGGTGGGGAGGAGGAAAGCTGTGTTTTCTTTTCAAAGCACAAATTTCATACAGTGAGCAAAATTTAGAGGAGCATTGTCATATGACAATTTCATGTTAATAAAAGTGCAGCACATGGGTGGGACCATGGGCTGCTTTACATTAATATTCTCTCCAAAGTTTAGATTTATTCAGCAAGTTTATCTTTTAAGAGTGTCTTTCAAGTTGTGTCTTCTGACAGAGTCATTTTAACTGTGGTTGTTTTTTTGTCTTCTTCATAGAAGTCATTTTACTTCACTGCTTATTAAAAGGTCACCAGTAAGGTTTTGGGATTTTTAAAGTAGCTTTCAAACCTAAATCTGGTTTCAGACCCTTGGGGATTGTTAATTGATTTAGTGCAGTGTTTCTCAAACTGTGGGGAAAAACGTAGTTCAAAAGGGATTGTGAAAAGCTTAATTAGAGAAAAGAAAGTGGCACATCACTTCTGCCATGTGTGTAGACTAAGAATAGATATAGTTTCTGCAAGTACTGTCACTGGTAATAGCAGTATACCGAGACAATCCTAGCATCACGAGTCTAAATGTATGCAATATTAGTGAGCACCAGCATTGTTCAAGCGGGGAACAAGAAAGGGATATTGATGTCTCACTGTACCGCAAAGTGTCACTCCCTGTGCTTCATTCTGGCTCCAGATTCTGACTTCTTCAAAATCAAGGGGTTTAGTTCTTAAGGGAATGAAGGAAGGGAAAGGCACTTGCCTCCTTCCCACAAACCTGCAAATTTATATGAACTCTTACCCAGAAAGTGTAATGGTACTGCAGCAGCTGGAATTAGTGATGCTTTTTGGTATGAATATTGCTAAGATTTCCGATGTTATTGCACATCATGAGTTTATAGTAAAGGGAAATGTCAGTGCCTTTAACAGCTGACAAGATCTCAGTTTCTTGAAGATAGAGGATTATGAAGCAGCTCATGGGAAGAAGAAAAAAAAAATCTAGCACTGACTTATAAAAACGTTCCCTGCCTGGATTTGCTAGCAGCAACTCCTTTCTGTCAGATGGGAGAAGGAGTCAGCGCTCGAGGCTGGCCACTGCAGCTGTATCGCAGCCTTTCTGAAGGAGAATGTCAGTTGCTGCTGATGGAAGACTTGCCCAAAGATAGATGAACCAAAACGTGGCTACCTTTTCAAAAAGAATTGAAAAACACTTGGCTGTCTTAAGCCAGTTTGTTAAAGGTAGGGCTTGCTTGAAATCAATGTTTAGGTGCCAAACGGATGCTTTTGGAGTTTTATTGCTCCTTGTTGTACCTGTCATATTTCAGCTTCACAAAATTGAACATTAAACTGTTCATAAAGCAGATGCTAATTGGCATATAAACATAGTGAAAATATTTGACAGTTTTATAATGCTTGCAATTTTGTTACCATCAGGAATTATTAGTAGAGATGATAAAGAAATCATATCCACTATTTTTATGTGATTTTTTCCATTTTCTTGGTTGGACTAAGGAAATGTCTAAATTTTTTACTTTTATTTATTTTGTAAAAGCTGTTCAGCAGCAAGAATAACCTTGGAAACAATAATGCAGATGTTTTAGTGCACTGGGTATATTTCAATGCACTGACACATTTGTATACATAGACAATGCTTCATTAACGTAATGAACCAATTGTTAAATACAATGGAGTTTGAAAAATATGATTCCTTTTCTTGCAGGACTGCAGCATTGGAGTAGTCATCATTAGAGCCTCAGTTCTTTGATGTGGTGGCAGCCAGCCAGCCTGGATAAAAGGGGCAATGTTATTGTCACATGTTGCATTTTATTAGTCTGGCTTGTCCAAAGCCACATTCCCACTGGTTGGCTGGAGTCTTTCAAAGCTGCACACTTATGTCCTGTGGTGTGTGTGGCTGGGACCTCATACTGAAAAGTACATAATAACTCTGTCTTACTGCTGCTCTTTAATACAGAGACAGCAGCAAGGCTTAGTAGATGGCAGAGGTAATAGCTGTGCAGAAGGGTTAGACATTGTAAAAGAAAGGGATGGGGAGAATAAATAGAACTGTTTAGTGAATTGCAGTCTGATGGGTGCTATTTATGCTTTCTACTTGGTGCTATCTTCTAGGTTAAGAACCATAAGTTCAATGCAGTAGACAGGGTTTGATTGGCTGGTTGTTTTTTGTTAAATAGAAGTGCAAGTAGAGCCAGGATACACTTGAGGTCTACAGAACTAATATCCTGCTGTTCCTGATCTCCGGCATAGAGGATGTTCAGAAAGTAATATTTTAAGAAAGAGATAAACCACTTTATTTATTCTCTTCTTGTTTTTTTGTGGGTTTGTGGGGTTTTTTGTTTGGTTGGTTTGGAGTTTGGTTTGAATTTTTTCATGTCTCTGATTTTACTAGCTCCATAATTCTTGCCAGAACCTCCCTGTTGAATTGGAGTCTGAATTTTGCTGCCTGCAGCTGATGGCATTTTCAAGATGAAGGCTAAACATGACTTTAAGGTTCTTGCATCCATAAAATTTTTTAACTATCAGCAGGAGTCCCATCTCTTAAGTTAGTTCTGCTCTTATTTAAGGGAAATGTGTAATGATGAGATTCCTGAAGTTATGGACCAATGAATTAACTCACATTCTGGCCAGCTGGAGTATCCAAGCACACTTTATGACTCAATTATATTCTAGTTACAGACATACAGATTGTAATACGAAAGAGAGTAATACCAAAAACCCCACAGTATAATTTTTTTTTCTGCCTTCATGGAGAAACTTCTGCCCTTGTAGGCCAGCAGTGTGTCAGTCATGAGCTGGGGGTTTGGGGTTTCTTCATTCAGTCTTCAAAGGCATGCTCTCCTAATAGGTTGTGTGAAAAGCCAAACCTTAAAGCCCTGATTTGTATTTTAAAGTGTATTTTAGCTGTATTTTAAATATGTGGGGCAAGTGTGTTGCACGCAAACATGTTGCAATCCACAGCTGTGGGTCGCCAGGTGTTTTTTAACAGTACTTTTCAGTACTCTCGATTGGGAGTTTTTAGTGTTCCTATTTACAGTTGAGAAAACAGGGAATGTTATGACTTGTCAGGACACTAGATATGGAGTAAAAAGTATCTGTAAAATACTGTTTATGGGGTTTATTTGTTTGCTTGAGGTTTATTGTTAATAACATTATATTTTGCTGCTTCCTTGTACAGTCACTGTAGCATCCTAAACATATGATCTGTGGGTCAACGCTTAGACCAGGTGAAATGCAGACTTAGGAGTGAGGGTCTCTTTGGGGGTGGGAAGGGAGTAATTGAGGAAGCTGCAACTGCGAGTGAAGGGGGAGAGGACACAAATACCTGGGTTTCTCTAAGTCTTGTGTGCTCTGAGGAACTCCTACTGCTGAATTTATACCAAGGTGTTGCTACTGACATGTTAAAACTACCACCTTAAGAGCTGTGAACTGAGCTGATAAAAGCTGTCTCCCATCAGCAGCTGCAGTTGTTGAGGGTTTTGCCTGTCGGCTCTGAGGTGTGAATGCTTCCTGCCTTGGGTTGTGTTCTTGCACCGGCAGAACTGCGTGGTTCCTGCCTGGCCTTGGCTGGGTGTTATGGTCTCTGTTACTGTGGCACTGCGGTGTCCCCATTCTTCAGGCATTCGCTCTCTGTGGTGCTCTGCTGGGTTAGAGAAATCCTCTCTTTCATGTTTTACAGATGCTCGAAAATAAATTGAGTCTGGTCTCACCAGTATTCCATTGTAGTCAGTGGAGAGTGTTGATTCACAGGGTGGTTCAGAGCAGGTTGAGAAGGCTGAAGTCCAAAGCACTCCAGCATCTCCCCCTTACAGAAGACCTTGTCTCTTACACCGCAAGAAACCAGTGTTGAAGTAGCTAGTCATGGATCCAGGTCTCCCGGCATTTGCTGTTTGCCACCAGTCTACTGTGGACCCTGCTGTGTGGCAGTAACAAATAAAGCCTCCACTGACTGTGAAAAGAGGTGTTTTTCTGTTTTTTCGTAGCCATAAAAATGACTTTAGCACTGAAAGATTTGTTAGTATAATGATAGCATTTATTTTAAGACAGAATATTGTATTTACTGGCTTTAAGTTCTGTTTTTTTGACAGATGCACAGGTCAGCAACAGAACTTTTTTCCTTAATGCTGTTTCCCACTAACAGGTGTGCTGCATCTGCTATTTTCTTCTGTGATAGGCTTAAAGACAGAAAAGTTAAGGGTTTTCTTGTTACTTCTGCAGTTAAAAGGTGCCAGACAGGGAGAGTGATATCCCAACCACTGTCCAAACAAAGCCCCGATAAGCACAACCTAACAAACCAACCCAGCAAAAAGAAAAAGCAATGAATCTCTGTTAGTCATGTGGAAAAGAAAGATATTGACACTTCGCCTAGAATAAACCTGTCTACAGTTTCCTGGTCTTGCACAAAGTGTATCAGAACTGCACATGTAAACACGGGTTCCCGCTCGGATTTGGGCTTCTGTCTTCTTTATAGTTCACACGTGCACGTACACGCACACACACTTGCTATTTGATTTGGAAGTGCTTTAAAGCCAAGCTGGTGTACTACTGGTGATTTGAACAGGACCTAGGCCTTGGTCAGCATCAGTGTTTTGGATATTCTTTGCTTACTTTTGCTCATCCTGTGGTTTCTCTGGAACAGGACCTAGTTTGAACAGGACCTAGGGCTTGGTCAGCATCAGTGTTTTGGATATTCTTTGCTTACTTTTGCTCATCCTGTGGTTTCTCTGGAACAGGACCTAGTTTGAACAGGACCTAGGGCTTGGTCAGCAGTGGTGTATTGGATGTTCTTTGCTCACTTTTGCTCATCCCATGATTTCTCTGAACCAAAACAGTGGTCTGGACTAACCCAGTTTACAGTCTTGTAACTAAGCACACCTGTGCTTAGTTCTTCCTGGTGACTGGTTCCCTATGAGTTCTCCATAGGGGTAGGCATGAAAGGATGAAACTGGTGAGGAAATTGGAGTGGGAAATCTCAGTCAGTGTTCTACAAGTTACTTTGGACGTGCTACCAAATATTGCACAAGTAGCAAGGGCAGGTACTCAGGAAGACCGAGTTAGGGGTCTGTGTGCATCCCAGCACACAAAACCTGGAGATACCATCTGAGACAGATGCAGGTGAGCACAGACAGGGAGCCTAGGTATTCCTGCACAGTGGATGTCACTAGGGCCACACCTGAGTCTTGGACACCTGTACTAACCAGTCAGTGCAGATAAAGCTTTACCAGGTGTGTAAATTCACACTGGCTCTAGTGCTGCCTATGCTCTGTGCCATTGTCAGGGTTCTCCCCTCGTGTGCAGATCAGTAACTCACGAGGCCGTAATGCCCCAATGCTGTTTCCCACTTAACTTCAGCTATCAATTTAATACCTACCCTAGGAAAATACTTTTATTCTAACCAATGTGTTCGGTGCAGATACTCTGATAAGTTAGCTGAAGGTGTTATCTCCTGTAGGGAGCACGAAGTTTACTTTGATCTCTGTTATTTTGTATATTAAAGCAATGGCCTGATCTTGTTAGAGCTTTAAATGAGCATCTCAGCATGTGTAAAAGCTCACTTCATTTTTACAAGTCTAGGAGAAGACATAGAGACAAAAAACAAAAAAAATTGCACTAGCACAAAATACTCATTTCTATGAAGGAAAAGCTTCAAAATATTTTTGGACTGATTGTAAGAAATTCTTTGAAGTACATTGACTAATAAGGTAAATTTGACTTTTTGGAACTGTAAATGCAGCAAAGATAAGTAAATTTCCATAAACATAATTTTATTAAGACTAAGGTAAAAAAAACCTTTAAATCTGTGGTCTTTGACATCAGGCAGATATTAAAGACAGGAAAAAAACAAAGTGACTTTGAATGGCCTGCCAAGTGGATTTACTCTACAGAGTAATGGGCTTTTATCTCATTTTCCATGGTTCAAAAAGAAAAAAATATAATTCCTCACTTTCCTTTATTTTCTAGTAGTGCTGCATCCCTATACATGCAGTAAACAGTCGTGTCCAAACATATTTTTGTGTCTTGCAGCTTTCGCTCGCGGGGCTGCGACGAGATGCTGGGGGTGGCTGGCAAGCAGCCATGGGAGCTGGGTGCTCACCCGCCTGTCACTCCCAGAGCAAAGCAGGGTTCTGCTGGCAAGGGGGCCTGGCTGGGAGGGCAGGGTGGCAGGACTGCTGCTGCTGCTGGCTCTGCGTGCTGCCTGCCAGAGTCTCCCTGCTGCAGCACGCTCTTACCAACCCACCTCCTCCCGGGAGAGTGCACTCAGGCAGTCGTGGCAGCCCTCGCCTGCTTGCAGTGACACCCCTCTTGTGAACAACATGCTGGTGGTAATTTATCTCCCTGCTAGGGGAGGGGAAAGAATTTTGTCTGGAGACTTATACGCAAGGGGAGTGCAGCCCAAGGGATTATTAGGAGCAGCAGCTTGTTAGTATTGCTAGTATTTATTAGTATTGCTATGGTGGTATTTGTTTTACATTTATTAATTTGTAAAGTGTTATCAAATCACTAATTGCAAACTCTGTGTCCCAGAAGAGTTCCACTTTTTTTTTTTCATCTTGTTGCTTCCTTCATCATGAGTTGTGCTTACTCACATCAGTGCTGTAGCAGTAGTGCCACAGGAGAACCAAGCTGTACCAAGAGACGCTGACTGTATAAATAAATTTCATTGTTGAGGATCCATTTGCTTTTTTTTTTTAGCTGTTCTTTGCAGGTTCTAATTGATTTGTTGCAGGGGTTTTATGTTTGTTTTGTCCAAGTTTTTAGTTTCAGATATTGTCATATAATAATGCAAAGGTGGTGCAGAATAGGCAAAGGGGGTAGGAGGTGAATAGAATTGACAAAGGACGTAAAAGTTGATGGTGTAGAGAACTTAGAAGTACCAAAATAATGACTTGAAAAGTAATCTAATCCAGCCTTCCTGATATTTATATTATTGCTTGTTTAGGTTGTTAAATTGTCTTTTTGTCATAGTTTCTGATGGGAAACTATAGGTACTGTGGGAAACAATGGGAAGAAAAAGCAGTTACTCTTTTTTCCTCCATTATATTGAATCTGCTAGCTGGTTTCTGTATACTTTGTAAAAGGAATTAATAACCCAGTAAAAGTTTTGTCAAAGTATGGAAATATCAGAACAAGACCTACAGTAGCATCCTGAGGGGTGAAGGGGATGCAGCCTGCAGAGCTGCGCACTCTGCTTGGCAGCAGTTTGCCTACAGGCTGGCACATGTGTGCTCAATGGCAAACTGAAGTTATCCAGCTCCAGACAAAGCTGTGCTCTTCCCTCTGTTCCTCCCAAAAGCATGGGGTTTTTTTTTTCTTTTTCTTTTTTTTTTTCTTTTTCTTTTTCTTTTTTTTTTTCATTTTCTTTTCCTTTTCATTTTTCTTTTTTTTTTTTTTTTAAGATAGAGGAAATAAAGCAGTTGAAAACAGGGATTGCTCTCACAGGATTGCAGAAGCTGAAAAAACCCTCGGAGAGGAGGACAGCAGGTCAAGGTAGCTGCACATAAATGACACAGTAATCCAGACTGAGGAACTGATCAGTCCAAAAAAATTGGGGGGAAAACCCACTTTCTCTATCTGGCACGATCAGCTTGATCTGCTTCACAGCCTTGCTGCAGCTATGCAAACAAGTGAGCCAGTGCAACAGAGAAGCTGCTGTGGAGAAGGGACATGTTGCTGCTGCAGAATGGAGCAGTTTCCCACTTCTGCCTTTTCTCCCATGTGTTGGTGTTTGCTACTCATTTAGAAACACAGCAAGGCAGATGAGGAAATCAGTCCTGGTGAAAACTATTTTTCCCCCCCTTTCCTGGGCCAGCTTTTAGTTTGATTAACTTCCCTGGTGTGGATCATCTTGGGTGGTCACGTGAAAATAGAAATGGCAATGAAAGAGGAAGGAAGGAAAACAAGGACTGAGACAATACGGTAAGCAGGAACAGAATCCTTTCAGCAGGTGCTTTCATTCATGTCTGATTAAAATGGTCTTGTGTTATGTGTCTGCCTGTTTATAAACTGGCTTTGTTGACCAGACTGTTGAAATAATAAATCCTTGCCTGATCCTGACCTGACCAAGCAGTCCTGTCTCTGGCTTTCTGTCTATGCCGTGGTGAAGTACAGAAAACAAATTCAAGGGAAAAATAATTCTTCCTTCACATATCATGCCCTGATACTGAGTTAATTTTTCCGCTAATCATTTTCTACAAAATTAAAGGTATGAAAAGCTCATTTTGACCATAGTGTTGGATTGTGGGTGGCTTTATGGTGAATTTTCTGTATTTTGTTTATTTTGCTTGCTTTTTAATAATTCGGTGAACTGTCATTATTGAAAGTAACCAGAGAGGGGGATCCTATGATGTTTAGGTGATTTGGGAAATTTTTGTGAGGCAACAGATATGTGTGAAATTGTGTGGTCACCCAGTATCAGAGAAAAAAGGCTCAGGAGTCACCCAGTTGGTGAAATTTGGTGTGTTTCTTTTTGCCGTGCAATTTCATCTATGGTTTGGGACATAAAAGTGCATCTTCTCCTAGCCAGAAGTCTTCTAAAAACACATGTGTATGCACCCTGTGTTTATAACAGTGTTCAAAGCATTGAAACTTCAACAGGCTAGACTGTTCTTTTCTTTTCTATTTTGGGACCCAAAGCAAGAGAGCTGTTTTGAGTCAGTCCAAATGCTCCTGTGCTCACAGATGTAGAGAATAAAGCAGAAGTGATACATCTGGGATTTTAACACCTTCCAGCTGGTGTTTTATCAGAGGGGGACCTGCATGTGTGCACTTAAGAGAGAGGATTACTGTCATCGTATGACCATCTCTGAAAGGGACAAAAGAAGGTTTAAAATTATTGAATGTCTTCTGGTTTCAGATGTCATTCCTGGAAAATGCTCGTGTTGATATCTAAATCTTCTGTTTCTGCTGGGTAATGAGATGCAGTGTACACAAAAGACTCCTTGATTTCTCAGTGGAAAAACTGAGTTTATGTCGTATGGGCTAAGGTTGACAAAAATGATAGATAATGTCGTAATGTGTATGTTTAGAATTGCTATGTTTATACCTTTATGGGACCAAAACAGCAGAGAATTTTGGGATCTTTCACACTTGATGCTAAAGAAATAATGAAATGCTACTGGTTTTGTTCTTTGCATTAACTGGCTTTGGAATAATATTCTAAGAGCTCAGAGGTATTCTAATTTGGTGATTTTGCTTTTTCTTTCTTTTTTCGTTTACCAGAAAAAGCCACTGTCCTCGATAATAAAAGAAGTCTGTGATGGGTAAGTTCTGCCATATAGTATATACTAGATAAGGTGCTTTTTGAAGTATTAAACCAACTAGGAGATAATTTTTTCCAAAGAAAATCTAGATATCCTGGATGACTAGTCATTAATTTCTTAAATCCTTTTGTGTTATCTTCAAATTTTGAATTTGCAGTGCATTTTGTGTCAATTGCTTGCAAGATGAGGCTCCTAACAAAGCAGCTCCATCATGTGGGTGACTCTCATTCTGACAGAGATGCATTTTGCCAACTCGCTTTGGCTTGTGGTCCCTGCAGTTCATGGGTTAAGGGACTAAAGCACTGCCTCTGGCTTTGAATATTGAGCACTGAGTCCAGTGGGTGCTGCAAGCTGGTCCAGTTGATGTGGCTGTTCATATGAAACTGAAATGTAAATTGCAAATTCTGCAATATAGACTAATAATTGGCTAAGACAAATACCTTGATTTAAGTTTAATGGATCAATTTAAAAAGATGTTTTAAGCAAGTGCTACCACACAGGAGAAACTAGTTATATTCATCAAATTGCTGCTGAGCTAAAAAGGTGATATTTTATGCCTAATGTAATGTATCAACTTAATACTATATGCCTGGTGTATTGTATAAGATAGCATAAATTTCTGGTACTGTTTTTTTTTTTTTTTTGATCTATTTTAGTGACTTAGTGATCTTGCTTACTGCAAACAAAGATCACTAGAATGTACTTGTACTGAGATTTTCTGTTTGTAAACAAGCTTTTAACTTAAACTTTGGAACTCATCATTGAAAGCTGTGGAAAACTATGAGAAGTATGAGAAATACATGGGAATGACAGATGCTTGTTTGGTCATACTAAAACTATGTAAAAGGTACTTTCTGAATTATTAAGATTTCATTTTGTGATTAATTTATTTTCATATTTCTAAGGTGGTCTCTTGCAAATCATGACCAATTTGCACTGCAGCATGCTGATAGTTCTAATTACATCACCGAGAAGGTGGGTAAATCGTTCAATGCAATTCTTGCCTAGCCTATAAAAATATTTGCCACAATCATTTATTTTAAATTAAAATTTATGAAAATATACTTTCCATAGTGCAATGCCACTGAGAGGGTAGGTGCTGGCAGACCTGATTTAGTGACTTTTTAACTGATTTCTTCTGTTAGAAAAAGCAAATAAAAGTCTGAATGTGCAAAGTTCTTCATGACAGTTGAGTTTGAGTCTTGAGCACTGAGCCCTTCAACTTTGGTATTTTTGTGTGTTTAGTTTTCTGCTAACAAGTGGTGTACAGGAAACTGAAATATTTAAAACATGAAGGGCTGTTTGAAGTCTGAGGAGACCTTCAGTGCATGTCCCTCTCCTTTTTGGCTGAGCAGGTAGAAATAAGTTTCAGTGACTGTGTAATATTGGCTACTCGCTCCTGCCCGCTGTCTTGTCCTTATCCAGTTCTGTATGTTCTGTTGGCTTACTTTTTTTGGTCCCCAGAGAGTGTGGCAATAGGTGATTCATCAAGTGATGCAATGATTTCAGCACGGAGTAATGAAATGGCTATAGCTGTAATAAAAATGGAATGTCTAGTATAAATATATGGGACATGCTCATCTGAATGGGACCAAGTAGAGCATTCATTCCTAGCATTGCTAATAAAATTGCTGAAGTTAAAAAAAAGAGATTATTTGGAAGAGTGTACACGTGGTACTGCAGAGGTACAATTTCTAAGCAATGGCAGAAGGACTCCATTTAAAACCTGCTGAAGTCCACATGCAAATTCCCTAATCTCAGTGGATTTTGAGGTAAAAAGACCTGAGCTCAGCTGCGTAGATATAGGTGCCTCTTGCTGACCTTGTTATCAGTTTAGTTTGGCTTGCTCTTAAGTGGAGGCATCTCTTGGTTTTGTTTTGCATTTTAGAGTTCTTTAGGATTTGCTAATGCGACTGAGACATGAACTAAGTTTTCTCTTGCTGTCATTCTTACCCTCACCCAAGAAATAAGGGAAACTTAGGCACAGTTAAGCATTTGGAAACTCTAAATTTAGCAAGACAGCAAGAACATTTTCCTATAAGATAGTGCTGTGCTTTTTGTCCTGGGCTGTTATTTTTTTGTTTTGTTTTTGTTTGTTTGCTCTGCTTGTTTTTTAACAGACCAGTTTCAGTTTTTCATTTAACTGCTTTGCCACCTTGGATAACCTTCTCAATATGTCCCTTTTTTTTTTTTTTTTTTTTTTTTTTTTTTTTTTTTTTTTTTTTTTGGTTCTTCCCCCTTTTTTTTTTGCTTGTCTGTTGTTTTGGGCTTTTTTTCCCTCTCCTTTCTTTTTGAGTTTCAATTGACAGATACTTCAAAGGCCACTACAAGGAAACCTGTTGAAGTAATTACTGACTTCTGTGTTTTGCCTCTGCCCAAATTAAATAGTGAGATTGTTCTGCTAATTGCCCCCAATGGTGACACAACGTTTTCCAATAAAGCAGACAATTGAATTTTCCTGTTGGCATTTAAGCTCTGAGCAGTGAGTATTTCCAAGAAGCAGGGATTGAGTGAATACTTCAGCTTTTTGAAGGTCTCTGTCCTGATGCAATTGGAGGGATATTTCAGGCTTTATCTCCACCTTTGGTGGATAGGATTTTGCAGCTTTGGAGAAGAGAAATGTTTTCTGTTCCACATAAAAGAGAGTCTGATGGTTTTTGGCTGCCTTTAACTTGCAATAAGGATGGAAAATTATGGTCTTCTAGGACATTTTGGATTGTACTGCAGAGAGGACTTTGAGTTTGTTTATTCCCTACTGGAAATATGCAGAGTGTCTGAGTCACATAAATAAGAGAGAAGAGCTCTAAATGCCACTAGAATTACTCAGATGTCTGTGACTTTCATTAGATATTGTTCACTGTTTATAGCTGGTTGTTGGATAGTGGCTGTGAAGAAAGGCTTATATAGGCCATCACCCCTTCTACATACTTTCCCTCACTTGTGTTCAGTAGGGTGTTGTTGCTCTCTGAATTAAAACATGAAAATCACCAGGCATGAGGACAAACTTGCACTTCAAGGAAGCTACAACACTTAATTGTTAAAGCCCACATTGCTTTAATCTGACTCTTACTAATGGACATGAGCAGAGCTTTTTTTTGTGACAATGACAGCTTCTCATAAGTAAATATTTTTCGCAGCTCTTAAAGGTGAATTGTGTGTCTGTATGTATGCAGATAACATTATCTATAGGTTATGTTTCTGCAGAGACTGACTGCCTTCGAGGTAGAGATGTGTCTGTAAAATATCACCATCTTTAAAGTTACCAGAAAGAAAAGCAACTAATCAATTCTTGTATAAAGTAACAAGAATCGTTGAAGTGAAAATGTCCCAAATGTTACGTGGCTTACAACTGTAGTTTTGTTTTTGGTGGCAAACAGCCCGTCTGTGTTTTGGCTGTCACATGCAGAACTCTGTCTTATGTAGCTGGACCTACAGTTCCCAATTATACCACACATAAATAAAAACAACACCCAAGCAGTTCTGTCTCTTAGTTTATTTATGTTTTGGCTGTATTATTTGGAAAAATGCCTCTACAGAAGTAGCAATAACTCCTTCAGGCAGTATAAGTGAGGTCTTTTAACAAATTTTGATTCAGCCAGGGTTCCTAGTAGAGATAGGGCTTATCACAGCAGACCCAATTTTGGCTGCTGCCTCTGGGGTTATAGTATGGCTATATCCGTGCCCCTGAAAGTGCAGTGGGAATTATTAATTATGTCTTTAAGCCTTTTTTTCTAAAAATGAGAGAAATAAAAGTAGAGGGTATGTAAACAAGAAAACCAAGCAGGCGTAGTGCCTGTGCTAAAATCTGTCAGGTGTTCTGATCACAAAGTGTTTGATTTTTAATTATGTTAATAGGGTGTGTGTGTGTTTTTAAAGGCTTTGCTTATCATGAAGGAGCATTTCTCTGTTAGGTCAAATATTTAAAAGCCTGACTTTTGAGCCAGGATCTTATCGTGCTAGATACTACAAGATAAGAATAAATAAGTCACCTTTTCTTCAGTCTATCCAGGCTGTACCTGAATTAGATGCTTGTGTACATCAGGTGCAATGGCTCAGGAACACTATAGCCTGGGGGAGCTCAGGTTTAGAAAAGAAAATGCTATATGAAGAGTATAAAATGGCTGTATAATTTTGTGTGCTCTCTGTGTTCCCTGGCTGAAAACCACAGCTCGGATAATTGTTAGCTGTGTTCCTCTGCTGACAGTAAAAGCAGTGCAGGGGCAGACATTCCAGTGGCTGGTGCTGCGCGTTGGTGGGTATGGCTGGTCCCTTATCAGTGCTCACCCTTGGCCTTGCAGACCTTGGCCACCTCTAGATCCATTTGTAGAGCTGGTGTTTGGCTGGGGAAGGATGGTGTTCAAGCTGGTTTCACTGCTGGAGGCAAAATGTGGTGGCTCTTAAGCCTCCATCTGAGCAACTATCAGAAGTGAAGGGTTGGCTGCTGGTGCTGAGGGGTTTGTGAGCCAGCACTGAGCACACAGTGATGACAAAAGTGACTTTTTTTGTTATCTTTTAAATACAAGGACATTTCATTTTTCTGTATATTGAATGCAACCCATTTTTTATTGTCACAATTTTGTTGTGTTTGTTTTTTTTACATCGGATGCATCAGAAGACTCCCTGTGGATTTTATTCCCTTCTTCCCTGTCTCCCACATTTCCCTTTTATACTTATTGCTTGAAGTGGAGGGGAGCAGACACTGAGTTTACTCCATTAGTTTTGGGAGACTTTTAATTCTTTGCAAGAAGAGCTGTCCCACCTTCCTTTCGTTGTAATTATTTGGCTCTGTGCTGTGTTTGAAGATGGGACATCTTTCTATTCCCCGTCTTCCCAATGCTGGCAACCTGGGTGAAGTCCCTGCTGCTTGTTCTTTTTCAAAGGTGATTTTGCTCACGACCTACTTTTTGCTGAACACAACCTGAAATTCCACCATGCGGTTACAGGCTCCCTGAGTGGGAGTGTATGCAAATAACAGGACAGGAAATGAGCCATTTGTACGGCTGGGACTTTCTGAGTTTTTACATTTTTCATATTCGTCTGTTTTCACTGATTAATTGAATTTCAGTGAGTTGAAAGTAAACGTTCTTAATAGTGAAGGTTTCTGATTCATTGAAGGACCTGGTGCTTCTTAAGCAGCTGAGAATGAGAAGTAGCATGAGGACTGGAAATTGGAGAAATGTATTAAGTGAGCTGTTTCATTTTCCATTTTGCACTACTCCTGATAATACATTTGTTAATAGTGCTACATAAATGGCAGATTGCAGGTTTGACCTGGACCAAACCATGTCCAGCTTTCCCTTTTCTCTGCCACTTCTGAGACGTGGCATTTCCCGCATATTCACAAATTTCTTACCATTTGGGGAAATCTGCACAGCCCTGCAGAAATTCCCTACAGAAAGGGCAGCACATGGCATCTGTGTGGCTGTGCTCCTGCCTGCTTGATGGATGCTGGTAACACTGCCCCGTAGACTCCAGTAAAATCTAGTGGACACCAGTATATTTTTCAAATGAACAGAGGTAAAACTTGAGTATCCATATGCTAAATCACTTTCAATCCTTTTTCATTCCAGCTGATTTCAAGAAAAGTGGTAATGTTTATCCTTCTTTTAGTTCTCTTAGGACTCTTTTTGTAGAACTTTTGGTCTATACTAAATTTTCCAAAGAAAATAATTATGTGCTGTTGACCTGTTATAATTTCTGGCACCAGTACAAGCAGCATAATTCTTCTACTTGCTTCCTTTTAAAATATTTGTTGTGATAATCTTCTGTTTAGTTGCTTAGTTCCACATCAACGCTGATGAGATGGATCAAGTGAGGGTTTTTTTTAAAAAAAAGCTGTATAGATATTTTCTTGAATTAAGTTTATAATTTTGCCACACAAGCACTGACTAGAGAGGAAAGGCTCTGAAAAGATTTGGCTTTCTGTTACAGCACTTGAAGATAGGTATGGCGTACCAGGGGCACAGTACAACTGTTTGGGTTCCGCTGATAGCAAAAAGTTCTGTGTAAGATTTGGCCAACAGAAAAATACTCTGGAATTCATCTTTATACTTAAAGAACAGCCTGTTTGGATGGGTAGTTTTCCAAAGTGCAGTGAACAGACATAACAGGTCAGTGCTGAAAGAGAGTTGTTCTGATTTCTTCTCCCCTTCCCCAGAAGATCCCGCTACTTCTTTTTTTTTTTTTTTTTTGGCAATTTTTGAAGGTGGTGGCAAGGGGGGAATTGTTTTGTGCCATTTTGTGCTACTTGAATTTATTAAATTTGCTTAAGAAAAAAGCTCCTTGATCTAATGCAGGGATGAGGCAAGACTCTTCAATCATGTCCAGGAATAGCCTGTAGACAAGAAAGAAGTAAAGGAAGGGTAGGAAGAAGAATAGGACTTTGCTTTTTTTTAACAGCTGTGAGTTGTCCTTCAGTTGTTTCTGGAACTGGGTTAAGCTGATGTTGAATAAAATTTTGTCAGACTCCAAATGTAGTGAAAAACGGAAAAGGGATGCTTTACCTATAGTCCTTCTGTGGGTGAGAGGAGGGGCACAGGAAGGGTATAGGAGTGGGATGAATGTCCTAGAGAAGCCCAAACACCTGCAGGCTTCCCCTTAAACAAGTCTCGATGTTGTGGTTCCAAATGTGGTGCTTGCAAAATGAGCTGGCCCACTTTCCTGCCTATACTATACTGCTTATTCCTGTCTTCTGCTATGCAAACCAGGCAAACCCCAAAATGGTTTCATCTGGTTTAGTTCCCTTGTTGACTGATACAACTGTTTATGCCACATGTAACAGTAATAGGAATGATCAAGATGTTGAAAAGGAAGACTATGGTAGCAAACTGTGCTTTGATTTGGCAAAAGTGACTGTGAGCCACAGTCTTGGCTTCAGTATTCAGCTATTCTCTAAGCATCTGCTTAAGCAGCCACTGCTCCTGTGCTGACCCCTCAGTGGTGCTATGAGCGAATGTGGTGGGTGAGCTGTGCTGAAGAGCTGA
Organism: Ifrita kowaldi; assembly: GCA_013398055.1. Classification (NCBI taxonomy): domain Eukaryota; kingdom Metazoa; phylum Chordata; class Aves; order Passeriformes; family Cinclosomatidae; genus Ifrita; species Ifrita kowaldi. The sequence continues at coordinate 69,708 of VZRS01014441.1, forward strand.
CTTCAATTTGATAATCCTTATTTGGGATATCTTACTAATAATAGTATGAGCACAGCTAAGTCAGTCATTTCCTGATGTTTATTTTTCAGGGTGCAGCTCTTATGTTCAAACTTATCAGAGGACGATAGGGCTGCTTGTCATCGGCCCACCCCTTCCGAGTTGCTGGTACAACTGTGCTGTGTGTCTGTGTGGTTGCTTGAATTGGGGAACTGATCCAGGTTAAAAATAACTTGTGTGTAACTTCTTTTAATGTGTCAGAAGGATGTCTGCCTGAAGTGTAATACCACTGCTGCTCTGCAGAACAAGTGGTGCCTGGTAACGTTGTCCTTGTAGATCAGTTCACTTACAGATAGGAAGATCATGCAAAGTTTGGTCTTTTTCTTAGGATGTGGTTTCAGTGGCAGTCAAGCTGGTATTACTGTGGGTTGCTGGACAAAAAAGTAGTTGAGTTTCTTTTTCTACTCTGTTCCTTCCTTGTTTTTGCTTCACTAGCATCCTAGTGACTGCTGCTGGACAGTGAGCTTGTTCAAGTCACAGATCTGCCAAAAGAAAACTCTGGACTCTGGAATACTTTTTATTCTCCTTCTTTTTGTGAATGAAGGGGAGAGGAAATGTTACCTTTTTTAAGGTCAGATGGTTGACTGTGCTGCTGCATGTTGGTAGATCTGATGTAAGGGAAGTGTTGGGAGTCCACACACTGGAGGGATATGTGCAGAATTGTGCATCTTGTGGGTTGTCGAATTGCACTGGCTAAGGTATAGCCTGAAACTGCACCATTGGTCTAACTTGATTTATTTACTACCTTCTGTAATCCTTGAATAGAGACAGATAACATGCATGCAGAAAACATCCTCTTTTTAGAAACTTCAGACAAACTATTTAATTTTTTAAGGAAAATATGATCATCAAATTATAACATGAAAAACCAGAAGACATTATCCCTTCTTTTCAACAACTTGCCAGAAAAGAAATTTTATCACAACATTAATTGCATCAGCATTTCTTCTAAAACAGTACAGTTATGTCATGCTAAAGAGTACAATGTTGGTAATTACCTGTATAACTTAGCTTACATCTTATTAAATATTTTGTTGACTAAAAATAAATTGAAGAAATTCCCTGGCAAGTCAGCCAAATGAAATCTCGTCTCATAATCTGTCTCTCAGAGTCTCTAGCCCTAGCAGTAGCAAATGCTCTTCAGGGTAGTGATCTGATGATGGCTTTCAGTCCTTATGCTTCCTCAGTGTTCCCATTTGTTGTACTGCAGGTGTTGGAGGCTACACCTGCACTTAGTCTCTTTAATATCCTGCATAAAGGCCATGCCACTCTTTCATCTCTTCTTGAACCTGCTGATATGGCCTGCTTTTATAACTCCTGACAGCAAGCTTGAAGAGTTTACTGCCTTCTGAATGAAGAGTGTATTCATTATCTGCTTTAAATTGATCCCCCACTGATTTCATCAAGTACCCCAAAGTTCTTATACTGGAGGGTTTCATAAAAACAGTTCTGCATTTTGATTGTCTACTACATTCTTTCCTGTGTCCTTTGTCCCTCCAAACTGAGGAGACCCTGCTTGTGAGGCAACTGCTGAAGCCCATTGGACACTTCCCTTTCTCTGCATTTTCTCAGAAACTACTGTGTCTTTCCTAAGATGTGAAGATCAAAGCTGCACTCAGTGCCCTGTGTGTGGGTACATGAAGTTCCTGTGTTGTGGCAAAGTGACACCCTCTGTCTTGTTCCCAGTGCCACCTCTGATGACACCCGGTATTTACGGGTCCTGTAGCACATTGAATCAGTGCTTTAAGGGAGATCTGCCAGCAAGGACTTTGCTTCTCTTTCCTGAATTTTTAACTTAGTAAGGAACTCTATAACTCATATTTTGTGTCATTTTGTCCTTATTTACAACTTGCACAAACTCATCCTTGTGGAAATGTAATGGAGTCGTTAACTTAAAATGTTGTATTTCACAGCTCTAATTTTCTGTTGTTGTGTCCATTTGGAGGAATGTGCAACAAAACAACAGCAGTATGGAAATAGGAATGAATCTATTACTAAAAGTAATAAACACAAGAAGAATTTTAGATTTCTTGGCTGTTATTCTCTAGGGTGGTTAGAGAAGTCTGAAGAAAGCTGTTTGGTCAAGGTTAAAGAATAGGTTGAGTGAGCTATAACCATGGGAACCAATGCTCCTAGGTCTTCCTCAAATATGTTAAGAAAACATTCCAACCAGTTAAAGTAAGCTGAAACCTGAGGCATTTTGCTGGGTATAACAGATCATTAAAATGATAAGACAAATGTGTGGCAAAATGAACTATTTTACCTGATATATTTTCCAGTGTCGCTGCAGCAAATCTCTGAATAAATAGCGTCACTATTTTGATTGGGGTTTTTTAAAGTGAATTTGTTTATCTTCATCCCTCTGCATGGTGTGGTGGACTCTGCTAATGCTTGAGGCCTGCTTTCTAGATGCAGATCTCTGCAAGTTCCCTGCAAGTGTTCTGGGCAAAGTAGTCTATGGCACAGAAAAGCAGAGCTTTGAGACTAAACAGAATCTGGTGGCAGGTAGTCATAGTAGCATAGCCTTGTTTAGGTTGGAAAAGACCTTCTAAGATAATCAAGTCCAACCATTAACCCAGCACTGCCAAGTCCACCAATAAATTGTGTCCCCAAGTGCCACATCTTTTAAAAGCTTCCAAGGATAGTGACTCAACCACTTCCCTGGGCAGCCTGTTCCAGAGCTTGGCAAACCTTTCTGTAAAGAATTTTTTCCTACTATCCAATCTAAAACACCCCTGGTGCAACCTGAGGCCATTTCCTCTTATCCTATTGATTGTTACTTAAAAGAGACTGAACTTCACCTTGCTGAGCCCTGGGGAACACCACAGATGACCAGCTGCTAGATGTAACCAGCTGAACGTACCTCCACTCGTCACCACCCTTTGGGATTGGCAATCAAGCCAGTTTTTTACCCAGCAAGCAATGCACCTGTCCAAGCCACGAGCAGCCAGTTTCTCCAGGAGAATGCTGCGGGAGACAGTGTCAAAGACTTTACTAAAGTCTAGGTGAACAACATCCACAGCCTTTCCTTCATCCACTGATCAGGTCATGTTGTCATAAGAGACCAGGTTAGTCAAGCAGGACTTCCCTTTCATAAACCCCTCCTGGCTGGGCCTAATCATCTGGTAGTCCTGTATGTGCCTCATGATGTCACTCAAGGTGATCTGTTCTATGACTTTCCCTGGCACTGAGGTCAGACTGACAGGCCTGGAGGTGCCCACATCCTCCTTCTAGCCCCTCCTGTAGATGGGCATCACATCTGCTAATCTCCAGTCAGCTGGGACCTCCCCAGTTAACCAGGATTGCTGATCAGTGCTTGAAAGTGGCTTGGTGAGTACTGCCACCAGCTTCCTCAGTGTCCTTGGGTAATTTCCATCCAGCCCCATAGATGGTGTGTCTAAATGGTGTAGCATTTCCCCTTGGATTGTGGGGACTGCAATCCTCTCCTTGTCTCTGTCTTCCAGCGCAGGGGACTGGGTATCCCGAGAATAACTGGTGGTGCCATTAAAGACTGAGGCAAAGAAGGTATTAAGTACCTCAGCCTCTTCCTCATCCTTTGTCACTTATGTGTTCCCTCACATCCAGATCACAGGATAGTCTATGTTGGAAGGGACCCACAAGTATAATCAAGCCCAACTCTTACGTGAATGGCCCATAGGGGCATTGAACCCCCAGCCTTGCTGTTTCTAGCTCCTTGCTCTTTCTAACCAAGATTAACCAAGCTAATCCTGTCTGATGGTGATTCTCCCTAGCCTTCCTTTTGTTGCTAATATATTTATAGAAACATGTTTGATTGTGTTTTCCAGCAGCAGCCAGATTAATCTCTAGTTGAGCTTTGGCCCTTCTAATTTTCTCCCTGCATAACCTCACAACACCCCTGTGGCCCTCCTGAGTGTGCCGTCCCTTTTTCCAAAGGTCATAATATCTCCTCTTTTTCCTGAGTTCTGACCAAAGGTTTGTGCTCAGCCAGGCTGGTCTTTCCCACTGCTTGTCTAGCATTGGCCTGCTGCTGAGCTTTCAAGATTTCCTTCATGCAGGATATGCAGCCTTCCTGGACTCCTTTGCCCCTCAGGACTGCCTTCCAATGGGTTCTGCCAACCGGTCTCCTGAACAGGTACAAATCTCCCCTCCAGAATTCCAGGCTAGCAGTTCTGTTGAAACCCCTCCTTACTTCTATGAGAATGGAAAACTCTCTGACATACAGGGCTACCCTGCTGCCTCTCCTTCCTTGCTTCTCCTGCCTTCTGAAGCGTTTATAGTCATGTAGGTTCACGTTGCTCCAACTGGTGAAGTTAGAAGGCAGAGGGTCCTAAAATCTGAATGCAAGATGAACTTTCCAAGTATCCCCTACTTCCTGCTGCGTTCTGTTCTTTGTGTGTCTCCATGAAAGTACTCAGTCTGATTGAAAACACAGCTTGGAAATACTACCTACTCAATTAGACAGAAATCATCTCGTGATATATTATATCTTGCTAGATAAAATATTGCAGATGGGGCTCATTTGTATCCTTGATATAACTGCTGTCTTTGTCCTAGATAACATTTATAACAGATCTATTTTCCTGTTACAGAGTTTTTTAGGGACATTTTGGATGGTACCATTCCACTAGTTCCTTCACTGCTCAAGATTAAGCTTTTCTAATGCAGATCAACACCATGAACCTACCAACCTCATGTACATTTGAGAAACAGGTTATGAATATCTTGGAAGAGGGGTTTTTATTAGTTTTTGTCCTGTTCTTGTCTTTTTTTAAAATTTTATTTTTCTGCTATAGGTGGGGGTGAGTTCTGTCCTGAATAGGAATGATGCTTATAAGTATGACTGCCAAAGCTGGGCTGCTGTAATGATGTTCTATTATCCTGGAAAAGAAATCCACAGGATGCTATCCCTAATACTAAGCGGATTAACTGTGTGTAAATGTTACAATTAAAATTAACTGGCATGTTGACTACTGCATCACACAGTTAATGTAGGAAAGCCTCTTGGCTTAATTGGGCTCTTACACGCTGTTTCCTGGTATGTGATTAAGCCAATATTTAGAATGGATAAGCAAAAGTGTATTTTTTTTATTGTGTAACTGCTAACCTTTTTCAAATTTTGGCTAGCTTGCTGTGCTACAGACTTTGAATACTTTCAGAGATAAGGCGTGGGCAGTTTTCCTTAAGCCTTTTTCTAAAGCAGGAGTTGAAGATGAGCTCTCTCTCTGTTGTGATACAATGATTGAATTTAAAGTATAGGACAGACGTGCACACCTTGTGCTGAGCCGGACATGATGAAAGGTCCATGGGCTTGTGTGTTGTGGGTTCTGACAAGCATTACACTTTTGAGTCTGAAAGCTTTGGTGTTTTAGATTCATCTTGATGATTAAACAGAAAGAGTCCAAAGAAAATGGAGTCCGTGATGCTTTTATGTACTCTGTGTGTTCCCCTGTGTTTCCTCTGTTCCTCCTCAAGTCTCTGGAGATCACCATATAGCCTTCTCATGCTATGCCCAGTACCTCTTTGCAGTGGACTAGGAGTGTTTGCAGAGATGCTTATTGTGGCCTAGATGAAGTGACTTGTCACAAATAAACCACAAACTCGTTTGTACTCATTTGCTCATGTTAACTGCAGCAGAAAACATGAGAAACTCTAGGCCTAAAGTTTTGCTGCTTAAAAAAATAAGCCTCTATGTGTGCTCTTATTTATGTTTAGGAACAGTCTACTTCTAAGCTCCAATGTTTTTATAAAGATGTCAGTGAACTTTAACTTCTGAATGTAATTGATATAGTTCAAGTTGTTTAAATCTTGTTGATTGCCTGGTTTTCATATTGTTGCATGCTGGAATTTGCTGCCTGCCAACCAAAGCTGATGGAACCTTGTGCATGTGTACATGCACACACTCTGGCCTAATGCAGCTGAGGTCCAGCAGCTTAGTCTAAGCTGCTGATGGGGGTAGATTTAGCCTATGCTAATTGTCTGTCCCAAAGCAATTACTTTTATTCAGCTCCACAAATCCAGGAGGTGGTAACAGTTTAAGCAACCACAACTGTTTGTGAAGGGAGTTTGTTTCAGCGCTGACTGAGATTAAACCACACAAATGCACTCTGGCCACTTCACACAGATTCCTTAGACATGATGAAATGTAGCTGGGTCTGGGGCTGTTTCACTGCAAGTGGAGAAAATCTGGCACTTTGACAGTGCTGTGGGAAGTCACCCACTACTGCTCCACAAGCTGCTCACCCTTCTTTGCCCCTCTTTTGAGTATAGCCTGGCTGGCCTCCCTGAGGCTGTTCTGGCAGGAGGAGACTGCTGAGGGCTGAGAAGACTTGCTGCATATGTAGGCAACGATGCTGTGAGAAAGCTTCTCTCTTGTACCCCCTGTGTTGTCTGGCACTTCAATTATATCAGTTAGAGTGAAGAAGTCTTTGTGGGTGGAGAGTGATCTTTGAAGATCTTTGAGGTAGCTAGAACCAATCCCACAGGCGACTTGGATATCAAGAATGAGACAATGTACTGGAGTTTTATTTTAGGACTACTTGACCTGGTTTCAGGCAAGATTTATCTGGTTTATAGCATTTTGGATTTGAGATGTATCAGAATGGGAACAAGAAGGATGAAATAAATTTGGGAAAAACTGCCTGAGGAGAAATACACCTTCATATTTTTTCTTGGCTAAACACCAGTCTGCAGAAAGCCTGCAACGTGGTCTTCAGTACGAAATTAGCTCTTCTCTCTCAGACTGTTAGGGATTCCTCCAATTCCTCTGACAGATTAGGGTGTCAGCTCATGAGCAAGCTACTGAACCATGACTGGCATTGTGCTGCACACAGTCAGTACCTGTCAGTGTATTCATTGCTGCAGGTACCTATTCTCCTACCCTGTGGTGAACAGGGAGTAGTTGTTGAAAGAGGGGAGGCTCCCTTACACATACCACAGGGGGAGACCGTGCACATGGGCTTTGACCACAAAGCCATAAGGATGCTGTAAGTGTACACCACAGCTTACGCCACGGCCATGTGAGCTTAACCAAAAGAAAGTGTTTAATGCCCTCTTTTTCTGACAGCCAGGCAAGGAGAAGGGCTTATGGCATGTTTGAACTTTACACTGCTAACAGCAATGCTTTTTTTACTTTTGGGGAGAATGCAAAGTCGTGGTAGGTTCCAGTGGTTTAAGTCAGCATGTTCTTGTTATAGAAAATAAAGGGCCAGTGGGATGAATTCTAAATCCTGCAGATGCTTAATGACAGGTTTCAGCAAACTTACGAACTCCTCAAGTATGTACAATGCCAGAGCCAGACACCATGGACAGTATATTTCAAAAAAATATTTAGAAGTTGCCAGTGGAAGCTAAATTTTGAGAAAACATGAAGTCATTCTTGAAAGAGTTCAGGTTGGTTAAGTGTCATGTGAATTCAACTGATTTGTTGAAGCTAATGTTATATGCCTCAGTAAGGAAAATAGATGCTAGCTTACATCTGAAAGTGGGAAGTTTTGCATGCAGACAGTGGAAAGCACTGTTGCAGGTTTAGCATGACATTCTGCTCGATGCATGTTTCATCTTCTTATGTGAGCAAGTCTTAAGTAAAACCTTTGGATTTTTCTCTTTCAGAATCGTAATGAAATAAAAAATGGAACCATCCTTCGATTAACAACATCTCCAGTGAGTCACTGTTCTGTTCTTCTCTTCCTTCAAAGTGAAGATTCAATTAGTAAATCACTGTGAAGTAATGTGTGTACTTTCAAGCTTTATCCACAATGTATCCCACAATCCTCCAAGAGCAAAGGTTATGAGTTATGGAGGCAGGGGTAATAAGTCTAAGTGACATTTGGCGATACTGTTGGCACAGCTGGGTGGGTTTTTTGTGTCTCACTTCCACTGGGAACAGCTTTCACATCCAAAATACCCCTGCTTCCCTGCTGACATTGCAGCCTCACTTTAGTTGCTCTTTTTCTGCCTCGGAGCTCAAAGCCAGGTGGAAGGTCAGGGATTTGAATCATGGAGAGCTCTGCTGGGTGGCTCAGGTCAGAGCTTTCCTGATCTCTGGATTTGTGTTGAGTGAGTAGCAGCTGTAATGTTGAGATTTTGTGGGGTTTCTTTGTTGTTGGGTTTTTTTTCCTCCCACACCATCTCATTACCAGCTCCTGAAAAGCACGGCAGAGTTGCTGGTTGCCCTGTAATGGCCTGATTTCCTGCTGAGTTGAGCAGTACTGCTGCCACATGCTGAAAGCCACTATTAGTCCTGGAAGACGTGTGTCTAAGGCAGCAGCAATCCCATTTCCTCGCTGACAAATGTAGTTAGTGTGCCATTAAAATGGTTTACCTCCTCATGGTGGTGTTCTAGCTTCTGCAGATTCAAAGCATTCTTATGGCCAAACTCTGCCACCCAGTAGCTTCTCAACAGAAAGCACTTCTCAGCAGCCAGCTGGGCAAAGACAAGAGGTTTCCATTACTCTTCATCATGTTTTTCAACGGTCATTATATATGAAGCTTTGTAGACATAAAAAAAAATAAACAGCAGTTTAAGACCATGGCTCTGTCAGTGTCTGTCACTCCAGAGTCTCTTGGCATATATCACCAAAACAGCCTTGTGCATGGGAAAACTACTTCCTGGTGGAGTCAATCCCATCTGATGGAAATTCCTCCGAAACAGCCCCAGCACCAGCTCCTTCTAACCTTTGGGACTTCTTAAGAGCAAATATCCGCTCCAGTACTGCCCAGACTTGGGATCTCTTGAAATCAAAACAACAGCTGTGGTTCATCAAGAACCAATGTAGTCCAAATGCACTGCATCATTCTTTTGTGCAACCACAACATGGAAAAACCGCATGAGACAACTCACGGAATCCTCCCATCTCAAAATCCACAACCAGTTGCACCATGCAGCCTCACTGAAGAGAGGCTGTGCTGTGACTGATCTGTGGAGACGGCCGGCTGGCTGGCTTCATGATCACTTGTGCAATTGGAAATGTGATGTACAAACACAAAAGACAAATCTTGGGTGTTGTAACACTTTCTACTACTACCAAAGTCAGGAAGGTGGGGCTTTGCACAGGACTATCATCTGCTTGTCCTGTTTCTTTGGGGATTTGCCTTAGGGTCAGTTAACCAAGACAGGAGTCCTTAGGAATTGAGATATTACCTGCTACCTAACAAATTATGGACCACTCTGGCACTGGCCTGCAATTATGAGTGACTCAGCTGTCCTGTTTTAAGATAGAAGGCTGGTCTCCTCTCTATTCTCTGGTAGTGATATTTATGCCTGAACCAGTGCTTATTTTCATACTTCCTGATGTTTTAAAACTTTTTGTTAACTTTTTCCAGAGTCAGAGAGGTATCTTGGAAGGAGGTTTTGAAGGAACTGATTGTTTTCTTTCAGATTAGCAAGTATTTGTATTCTTTAAATAGGTATAAAATGAAGTTCTGCATGTCCCCACCCTACAAAAGTCTCTTTGCTTTTTAAGGTACTGTCGAAGTGGTCATTATAGCAGTAGCTTAAATAGATAGATTAAAGGCCTCCAAGCTGTGGTTCTTAAACTGGTGACCCACACAATGCTTGTCATTTACCCTGAAAAGCTAACAGGCAATCTGTTTCCATATTCCCTCTGAAAGTCTGTATAAGAGCAATGGTAGTTGGAAGAGATAATATGAAGAACAGGCTGCCTGATACACTCCTACAAAATGAGAAGGATGCTTTCCTAGCTGTTAGTGCTGGGTGAGAAATGTTTTTCTCATCATGTGAAAAAAAAATAATTAAGATTCTGAATTCCCCCCACCCCCTCTGTTTTTTCTGTCCTGTGACAGGGTAAAGCTGAAACTATCTTTCCTCTTCCCCCAAAAAACCAAAATCATATTAAAAAAAAAAGAAAAAGCTTTATGAAAAGGTAGAGGAATTAGGAAAGGAGAGAAAGATTGAGGGAAATGAAGAGAAGCCACATATGGATTATGCAGTTTCTGGGATGTGTCCCTGTAGTTTCAGAGGCCCGAGCTGCCTCAACAGCTCCTGGCTGTGGTGGGGGGGAAAAAAAAAACCCTGTCCTGAACTTCACAAGCCTTTTGAGGAAACCTTTTTCCTTGAAGAGTTGAGAGGAGTTGTGTTGACCAGTTCTGAAGGCTGCATGAACTTCAAATGCTTTTATAGTCCTTAATTTTTATGCAGCTTATTACCATGACAGCCAGTAACCTGGCTACACCCTTTACATTTGCATGGCCTGAGTCATAGAAAATTAGGGGAGAAGGATGAGGTGCAATCTTTTTGAGTCGTTGTCATTAGCCTAAAATTATTTATTGCTCGTGCACCCAGAGTAGGCCCTATTAAAGATTAAAAAGAGAGAGAAAAGAAAGGTAGTTTTATCTAGAAATAGTAAACCAACGTTTTTGAGTTAACTTTTTTAAAATGAGGATTTGAAATCTAACTCCATGAACATAAATGTTAAATACTTTCTCTTTTTTTATCTCGAATTTGGATTATTTTGTTTGCCTATACAGGGACCTTTATCTGAAAACCATTGTTAATACTGCAAGGGCACAACTGCAGTTATGGTGTGCTGCTAAATCCATTATAAATGCTTGCCTTGAGAGATTTACAATGTGCCTATTTTAAATTTCTTTGAGTTAAAAGTTTGCAAACGCCAGTCGTTAGGCCTGGTGGGAATTTGAACTGCTTCTTTGTTTCCGTAGGCCTGTTTGCTAAGTTTGTGAGATTCTCTGAAAGACTGTTTTTTTCTAAACAATGCTATTTTTTTCCTCTATAAACCGCTCACCACACAGACACTCTGTTTCCTAGGTAACTTGAATGCAGATTGAATTTCTCTCATATTATCTTTGTTCCTATATCATCTTTCTTATTTATTTTAACCTCTCCTATCATCTTTCTTACCAATTCTTTGGGCTATTGTGTGTTTTTGCAGTTTTCCGTGACCTGTTTTCCCCCTTCGTCCATTTGCATTTCTGAAGGGACTCATGAAAAGTTTCTTATGCAACATTTCTTTGTATTTGAACATATGTGACAATTGAAATGCTGTATTGCTATTGTCTCTTTTGTGATAACCATATTCCAGTGCATGGTGGGTAGGTGTATAAATGAGCTGTAATTTCTCCCGAGTGTGAGGCTGGTCTGAAAGGACTTTTGTGTCCTGCAATGCAGCAAGCAAAGTCCAACCTTTTAGTGTGTGCAACTGCAGGATTCCTTCAATCAGATCCTGCAAATCCTCCTTCAAATGATTAATCATTTTAAAAAGGCGCTAAAGTACTGGGAGAATTAAATTGAAGGAACTGGCTTAGTTTTTTTAATTTAATGGTTTTCAAATATAACTGATTATTTGAGCACTTACTGTTTATTAGAAGCAGCTCCTTGGGCACTTACAAAAAATGCCTTGCTCAAGAACTATATACCTTAAACCCTGAGTCAAGGGGGTTTTTGTGATGTGGTATTTGTGGGGGCTGATTATTTGCTTTTGTCACATGTTTATTTTTTTTTTGATCCCCAAGTCAGAGATCAGTTGAGTTCTCAAACCTGTAAGTTGTTTGTAGGCAGAGTATTAGCATTTGTAGCATGAGCAATCATGTAAATAAAGGTTTTTAATACTAGTCATCATAATATTTTCTCTGAATGCTTCTACAGATATGAAGAACATGGGGTTTTTTAATTTATATGTGATCTAAACAGACAAGGAACTGTAAAGAGTTCATTAACCTATTTCTGCTTATACATCTGAATCCTCTAAGTAAAAGTTTGGGGATCTAGTTTATAATATTTGATCTACAATTGCTTGAACATGTATTTGAAGTTCTGTAAATGCATAACTTTTTGCAGTTCTAGCCTGTGATTGTGATTATGTTTATCATGTAATGGTGAATTAGTTGCTAATTGATACCAGAAGCACTGACCATGGGGATTAATTAGCCGCTTTTACATTTATCTGCTCATAGTAGATTTGAGAAGTGAAGTTGGGGTTTGTCTTTTTATAGATAAAGGTTTAATCTGATGTTTTCAGTTTTCAAAAGGTGTATTTTGAATAGTAAGTGGAAGAGATTGTTTCAAACACAGCTAGAAGAAAAAAACCGCTTATAAAGCATTGAGAAGTGGCTACTGATTGCATAAACTTATTTTAACGCATATTTACGTAATACATGTGGCTATGCATCTGTAATGCTTTGTCATAGGTTGAGTGAAAGACTCTAGAGGTAACCATTTCCCTGTTACTGCCTCCTTAATTGCCTGTAATCATCCCATAGGACTTTTCTGTGTATCACATCTGTACAGGGCTTTAGATGTAGAAACTGTGCTTCAGTGTTCATGTAGAAAATTGTAACCATTAATGTATGTATTAATTAAAATAGAATCTCATTGCTTACCTGGCATCAGAGGCCAGTCAGCCTTGGTGGGTCTGCTGAATCTGTACGTGTACAATGATGATTATGTCATGTATCCACTCCCCCATTGCTCTCTGACATATATGCAGTTGTAGGTGAAATGGCAATAAAAATCCAGGAAAAGGCAGCAGTTTAAGCCACCATGGTGTTTCATCACTGAATGATTGAAATTAAACCACAGAAATGCACCTGTTTGGTAAGGACAAAGCTGTATTTGGTAGTTACTGATGGTCTGCATGACCTTTCTCTAGTTGTATGTTGACTAATGTAGCTAAATCTACAGGGAAGATTACAGTACTCTTACTTTATTTGCTTTTTGTAAAGGGTAAAGAAGACAACTGATTACATACAGCAATTTAAATCAATGGTCCAACTTTCTTCCACAGCACATTCAAGTTTGATAGTGGATAGTTTCATTTGGATCTATGTCCTCCCTCTTGTCCTTACTCACTGTATTTTGTATTCTGTACAGAAGCCCTGCGTATGTCTGGTTAATAAGTTGCTTTCAAATTTTGAACAACATATTCAGTGGCAAAGAAATGATAATTTGATCAGCAGAATCCCTTGTTAGGACGATCTTGGGATTCTTAACCTCCAAATGTCTATTTGAGTCTCTAAGAAAGTCACATCCTGGATTTAGGTCATTAGTTTTCTCTTTAAGCTGACAATCTCATCAAGCTGCTCCTTTTAAGCACTGCTACTCCCTAAGGGCAACTTTTCTGGATGTCCTTGGAGCAAGTCACTTAAGACTAGACATGCGGCTTATGCCACTTGACAGCCTTTTGAAATGCTGGGACCTCAACAGCACACGTTTTACAAGCTTCCCATCTTCCTTCCTTTCTAAAGAGGAGAGCAATTAATTCTGCCTTTCATTGACTTGGGCAGCCATATTTCTGTTAATTCCCTCTAACGACTCTCAGTTGCAAACATTTATATATTTATATTTATTCTTACCTGAATGATATTTCAATAAGAATGCAGACATGGCAGCCAGCTCTGCTATTGCTTTAATAAGCTGTGCTCTCTGTCCATCCACTGATGGCTTGTAAATCATTAAAATAGCTCCCTGGTAAGTACTCGGAGCATATTTCATCTGGGTTTCATTTTTTAATGCACTCACAAGTGAGCTGTACATTGCATAAGCATGTATGAGTGCTATGGCAACAAGAATTGGAAGGCTTGTCAGAACTGCATGGTGTTAACCAAGGCAATATTTTCACCCATCAGGCACTTGGGGATGACAACAGACAATATGACTTCTGTCCATGTTTCCAGTGAGACATGTGCCAGCACTCTTGCTGAGACAAATATATGTTTACCTCTTTAATCAAGATCTCATCTGTCATTTGTCTGTTCTTTTCTCTTCCAAGAACAGAAGGAGCAAGGTTTATTGGACCCAGTGCAATACTTGTTTCATGTAAAAAAGCTGCAGCTGTGTATAAACTTTGCTGATGGAACATTGGCATAGTCAGGTAAAGCCTATGATGTTAGTAAGCATTCTTTTATGTGCTTAAAACATGGCTGAACCACTTCTGTAGCATGGATTTTTGTGCTCTGTAGAGGGTTCCAAGCTGTCTCTGACCTAAGATAATATTTTGGTTTTAGTCTGGTGACTTTCAAAGCTCTCACTGACTGCAGAGGAAAGAGGATTAACATATCTCAGTTGATAGGCTGGTCCCGCTCATGCTGCTGTTGTGCAGTGTAGGTGAGCTCCTAATGTACGTCCCTGTCCTGGTGTTCTCGGGTTTGGTGGGAGGGAGGGTTGGCTCTTTCCATGCTTGGTATGGATGCATTTGTAATGGAACTCTGACGGGCTGACAGCAGCAGTTCACCACCCCCAGGTGTTTCTGCTGGGGGCACTCTCTCCTCAAGAGGAAAGGTGAACCTGATCATAAATAATCTGTTGTCAATATGTATGAAGACAAAGGGATGTTTACACGGCACAGTGTGTTGTGAAGGGTTTTGGAGGAGGAGGTTCTCCTGGCTCTACTCACATGTTTTTCTTGCTTGCTACTGTGCTACACAGGCAATTACAGTCCCCACCTCTTTGGCCACAGCTCTGCTGCCCAAGGTTTGCCCACCCAGGCCTATTGGCTGAGCAGCTCAGGAGAGCTGCTCAATCACTCTGAACCAGTTGTTTTGTTCACCTTTCCCATTTGTTTCATTTTCACTTAATCCAGGAACTTTTAGAGGACTGGGTTCCCATGGAAAGCTGGAAGAACTTCCAGTTCAGTAAACTTCCTTCAGTAGGTAGATAGTGGGAGTGGTAACTTTCAAGAACTATGGCAGGCAGGAGAAGGCCATGTGCACAGATTTAATAGGCTTAAGGTTAGCTTTGAGCAATCATTTCCAAAGTTAGGGGAATGCAGCTGCCATGGCGGTATTGAAGTTTTCTAGAGTGTTTCTTCTCTGAGGTGGGTGGGAATTCAGACATTGCATGTATTCAGAGAAACTGTAATGTTTTGAGAATGCTTTGCACCTCTGAGTCTTTCTGGGATGTTAAAAGTGAGGAGACCAGAGGCAGAAATGGCTCCGTGAAGGAGGTAGTTTGGTAAGGTCAGAGCTGGCTGTCGAACTTCTGGTTCAGATAATAATAGTGGTGAATTTTTGTAGCTGATTATAGAAGAGTACTTCAGCAAAGCTTTCTTTACCCCTCTGATGAAGGGCAAGGGCTGGGGGAAGTATTCTGTGGTTATCCTGGAAGAGGAAAGTAAGAGGTATCTATTTTTACTTCTTCCACAGGCTTTGGCAAATGATTTGCCTTATCACCTGCTTAAGCTTGAGAGAATATTCTTTTAGTTTCCATTTGGACAGACATTGCCAAGACTGTATAAGACTGTATAAGCCATTTTCCCCATTACAACTCAAATCCATTAATAGGGTAGGTAACTTACAGGGGCAGAAAGACCTTTTGGATGACAGGATTCTGCCTTTTTATGGGTAATGTAACTGCTATCATCCTATACTTACGGCATGAAAAAGCTCAGGACTAAAGATTTTCCACTTCTTTTCAATTCTATCTTAACTGAAGATGTTAACCACAGTCATACTAACTAGAAGGCATTTCTCCCCCATACATGCTCCTTACCACGTGTGTTATGGCTAAATACTGACTGGACACTATGCATTCATTTTTCTTTCTAGAAACAAGAAGTAATAAACCGTGCTGATATTGGAGGACATTGGGACACTTAATTTATTCATGTTTTTGAAGCAATCAAAGTTATGTAGCTAGGCAGCTGTGTATGTACCAACACAGTGCTGGTTATTTTCTGGGCTTCTTGTTTAAACGTTCACTTGCACTGAAAATGACTGCTTTCTCAGAGTCTTGATCTTCAGAGATGACCATCTCTGTGAAGAGTACATTCATTACTTGAACAGAAAAGGAATTGTCTGTCAGCGCAGCCTTTTCTTCTCTATGTCTTCTCCAGCTGAGAAAGAATAAGCATCATCTCAGAGAAAATAACTCTCAGCCGAATTTACATTTAATTTGTTTTCCTAATGACACATAGCCTCTCATTCACCTTTCCTTGAGTGCAGGTAAGAAATGAACTTTAGGAAACAGAATTTTGCAAATATCTCTATATGTAGGGAGGAGGATTATTTTTCTAAAAAAAGTATCATCTAGCTAGCTATTAACTGAAGCTTTTGAGTATTCTGTTCAGGTAAGTGAAAGCATCAAATTGAAAACGTGAGATGTATTTTAAAGTATTTGTATGGCTAAAGAGAGAAGCAATTTAATATGCATTATTTAAGTATTTCTTTAGCTCTTTATCATCAATGTCTATTTTGAATTTCACTATCTCATCCTCTATTTGAAACATTAATGGGCAGAATAGCATAACGCGAGGATATTGAACATGCAAAAAGATGTATGACAGATAGTATCATAGTATTATGTGGGAAGTAATTATTCCTACATTTCTTGTTAAGAGGGTATGCGAGCGTTTGAACTGACTGCGAACAAAAGAAGAGGGGGAGGAAGGAGCAGAAGATCTGAAGTTGATGGTCTCTGTTGATGGAACATGGTTAGGACAGTATGTGGTCTTTGTTACTAAAGGTGATGAGAAGTGTGTAACCTGAGTAAGCGTTGACAGGAAGAGAAGTGCCACTATTATTTTACTGAGATTGTCTGATGCAGGTTGTTTTATTTTCATTTCTACTTTTATTGATGTGACACATAAGCTCTTCAAGCCAAAGGCTGTCTTTTGTAATGCTTAGGTTTTGCCTGAGACAATGGGACATCTATCCATTGCTCAGCTAACCACTCTGCAAGAGTCCAGATAATTATAGGTAGTAATGGAGTGATATGAGTAATATACTTTTACAAAAGTAATTTGTATTTGAGCTACTTAATCTTTTCTGAGCATGGAAGTGTTAAATATCATTAATGTTAAACATGGCCATTGTTCCAGTTTACACGGACATTTTATTCATGATTTTCATTTTAACGAAAGCTGTTTTGTTGGTTTTGTTTTGTCTGTTTTGTTTCTCTCTTAGGCTCAAAATGCACAACAGCTCCATGAGAGGATCCAGTCTTCTAGTATGGATGCAAAGTTAGAAGCACTGAAGGACTTAGCCAACTACTCACGGGATGTTACGTTTGCCCAGGAATTTATAAACCTGGATGGCATTTCCCTCCTAACGCAAATGGTTGAAAGTGGCACAGAGTAAGTATTTTGTTTAAACTCTGGCGTTCCTTCTGTGTGGGGTGACTTCATGCTCTCTTTCTGAGTTGAAAAATTAAATATCTCAAGAGTTCTGAGCTGCTAGGATAGTACATTATCAATGAAATATTGATTTTTTTAAATTTTCCCTAACAATGGGCTGGTCAGGACTGGGGATGAGCAAAGTAGGAAGTCACAAGTACCCCCTGTGCTATAAAGTTTTGGGAGACTGGGGTCCTGGTTTCTTCTCGATTCATTGGAATTTCAATAAGCCATTGATAGTATATTTAAAGGCTGATATTTAAGTGATGTCACCTAAAAACTATGTTTTAAATTTCACATTACTGAAAAATGCTTTACTTTATTTCCATTTTTTATTGTTTTGACTCTGAATGGGATGGGATTGGATTTTTTCTAATACCAGTGGGGTTTTTTGTCATTAATTTGAAAGCTGACCTCTAAAAATACACCTGCTCTTTACCAGAACACCTTACCAAGTTTCATCGTTGGTGAAATTCAGGACCATAGTCCTGAGAAAGTGTCGATTGGCTTAATGTGGAGGGTGCAGCAGAAAAGTGTCAACTGGATTGTTGCACTATTAAATTATGCTCTAACAGTAAGCATTTGATTTCAAGTAAGAGATTTGCAGTCAGTGTCAACCTCTACTACACAGGAAGAAATTAATACCCACACCATCTCCTGAGAGAAAGAAAACTGAAGTCAGTTCAAATCCCCTCAAAATGTGCTCAAGTTCCCTTGGATTCAAGGAAGTAAATAGCATTAGGAGGTAAAGCAGAAGTAGTAAGTGGTCTTTGAAATGGAACACAAATGGTCTCTGAAGGTCTTGTACAAGATATAGTGTGGATTTTCCACAGAAAAATTAACTACTTTCTAGAATCCATAGACTAGGCAGTGTAGAAGAAAACTCTCCCTGATCCCTGCCCATTATGTGGTTAATGGCTTTTGGGACTCTCTGAATCCTTATTGTCTAACTACAGCTATACACTAGATTTCCAAATGCTCATGGTTTAATATTCAGCATGTTGGGGTTATAGTCTTTATTTTTTGCAGTGATGTGGTCTGTGGCACACATCCCATGTTATGCCACTTTAAAAAAAAAATGCTTCTAGGTGCCAAATTTGGCAGCTTGTCTTACATTCATGTTATATTTGTTGTTTATGGACCAAATTAAGTTTGAAAGCAAAGACAAATTTAAGTTGATGTAAACACATGTATGCAGTGGCTGTACTAATGAAAAGTATTCTGACTGGATGGGCTCACTATATGCCTGTGAAGGTCGGAACACAAGAAAACGAACAGTCACTGCTCTGGTGGTTTATTTTGTCATGGCATTATTTAGGTTAAGTGGTTTAACTTGCTCCACTGCAGAAGGTATTTAAACTAAAGCATTTTATTTTCTATTGAAACAGACAGGGAACATTCACATTTTCTATAATCTTTTCTTTTAGCTGCACTAAGACTAAAGCAAGTGCCCTCCTCACCCTTCAGATGTGTTTGTACTGCTCTTTTGTAGCTTTGGGATGAGCCAAGCTGTAGCAGACTGGTCTGGATTAAAAATAACTATTTGGGAGGGAAACTGCTAAAGGCAACACTACTGTTGAAAGAACTGCCTAGCAAATTATACCCTGTAATAAGTCCTGACCGAAGGTTTAAGTTTTCAAACCACACAGCAGGCTTGTAAACTGGACATATGAGCAGAGTTTACTGCCTTTTTTAAATTTAATTTTACTTTATTTTGTAAGCGGCCTGCATTTTGAGGGATTTAAATTTTTTCTTTTTTGCTGATGTAACGTGTCATCAAAGATGCACTGATTGATCTACCTGTCTAATGTATTTATCAGTGTTTCTGTCTGTGGGGAGGAGCACTCTCGAGTTTGGGTGTTGGACAAAGTCTCAGACTGTAAGAGTTTCCAGCAGCTTCACGTGTTGATGAGCTTTCAGTACTCACTGCAGTCTTTCATGTTCAGCAGCCTAGACATTCTGCAGCTCCTGAGGGTGTCAGCAGGTCAGGTTTTTCCAGGTCTGGTTTTGCAAAGGGAGTTGTAAAGCAAGGACATCTGTGCTACGCTGTACATTCCCTTCCTCTTTTATACTGTGCATCACTGGCTGATGAGTGCATGTTTAACAGAACTTGGGATTTAATGAAAGGAGCAAACATACACAGGCACAGCAGCCTAAGCCTGCCGTGGTGCTGCTGCTTTCCTTTCTCATCTCACTTCAAGGTACTGAGTCTGTTCCCTGACATCAGGGTCTGTCACTCTCTGCTGTGTCAGCACACTAAGCCAACAGACAAACTACTTCCTCAAAAGAAAGAAAAGAAACTTTTTTTTTTATTTAGTGCCCTAGGCTGTCAAACAAAGGCAGCTGGATTCAGTCAGTTTTCCTCTTATGTTCTCTGTTCCTGCTTTTGCTTGGACTCTCTGCACTACACTTAGTAAGAGGTCCCATACAAGATGCTCACTGAACAGATAAATCAAATTGAAGGCCTCCTCACCATTGCTCCCAACCTGGGCTCAGTGCCCTCAGCAAGGTGGCCTTGTGCACTGTGCAGCTGACTGGATCACCAAAATGCTTCAAAACAAAATGCTCTTCTCTCTCCTTTGCCCTCGCACAGAAATTTCCGGCTCCTCATTCCTCCTCTAGTACCTGCCCATGCATTGAGTCCAACTCTTGAGTGAATCTACACAAACAATTATACTAGCGTTATAAAGGGCAGGGGGCAGGTACTAGAGGAGGAATGAGGAGCCAGAAATTTCTGTGCGAGGCAGAAACTTCTTTCATAGTCCAGTTTCATAAGACAATGTATTTTATAAGGATGCATTTAAGGTGTATCTTCACTATGGAGTTAACAGTCACCTTGGGGCTACTCCTGTAGAGCCAGCCTTGTTTGAATTGGGCTATGCGTCACCCATGTAGCTGAGACAAACCTAATGTCTTGGTGCTGCCAAGAGATGGTCCAGCTCCCTGTCCTTTCCTCCCACTTCTTGTGTGTTAACCCCTGTTCTTCAGCCCAGTCCTACTTTTTTTTCCAGGAGCTGGTTCCAGAAGCTGGTTCCAGTGTCTGAGTGCTTCACAAAGCCAATCCAGCCTGTTAACTTATTGCAAAGTACATGATTCTTTTAGAAAACTAACTCTCTAAAATTAGTTTTCTGCTCAGTTATGGACTTGAAGAAACAAGAGAGGAAGTGTCCTGAGTGGATACAGAAAAGGCAGCAAACCATGACATTGGCCTAGGTGTGTCACTGAGCCACAACCTGAGAGCAGTCATGCTGTGAAACACTGTGAGGGTGGTGGCTGTCCCAGCTCTCGTGTGGCACCCTGGGGACTGGCACTAAGACTCTGGGAGAGCAGGAATGGGACATACCCTATGGGGTGGCTGCTGGTGTTCTGCAGGGATCCCGTCTGTGTGCTGTGCCAGCTGCCCGTGGGTTAATGCAGCTGGGAACAGCCCTACATCTGTAAGCCCAGGCTGAGTGGCGCCTCTGTTCACAGTGTGCTGCAGCTGTGCTAGAAATCGATGAATTTTGTTAATTCAGGCTTTATTCTCTGTTTTCCCCAAAGGGCCAGGCAGTGCTCATTAGAAGCACCACCGTGCTCAGTGCAAAGTTGCTCTGAAGTTTTCTTTGCACATGGATTTCATGTTAGAGGCAGGTCTTAAGTTATAATTTGAGTGTGTAATTAAGTTTTACTGGGTAGCCTCTGGAAAACAAGACTCCATCTTTTTATATAACTTTCACTGAGGAAATGGCCTATGTTTTATTTATAGTTGGCTTTGTTTATTGTGCTACTTAGTCATTATTTCAGTGAAGCTGATGACTATTAAACTACAGTGACCAGAGTAAGAGAATGTAAATCCCTGGATTTCTAGTTACTTGTTTCCTTTTGCAGGTGATGAAAAGAAGTAGTAATGTAAAAAGTTGACAAGAAATAACAGTGTTTCCTAGTTAGTTTTCCATATGTTATATTCCTGAATATTGAAGAAAAATAGAATGTGTTAGAGAATAGAGAACTGTGGGCATGGTATGTGCAAGCACAAAGCCATAGGGGTTGGTGGTAGGCAGATTGTAGGGTGCATGGGGCCCTAGTGAAGCTGAGAGTTCATCTTGTCAATATGAATATATTTATATCAGCAGAGATGCAAGGTCTCAGAAACTGTCCACATGTATCTTGATCTTGTTGATTGAGATGGCTTATCTTGTTTTTCCTTCCGGCTCATTCTTGCTTCCACGGCATTGCTACGAGTCTTATTAATTCAAAAAGGAAAAAAAAAGAGATAGTTTTATATTAATTTTTATGGTTTGGATGACCTATAAATTATGGAAATGACTGCATGAAAAGTTAGGTCATGAAGAAGTAAATGCTGATTCCATTCTATAATTATCCGTGATGTCCAATAATTTCTCAGACAGTGCCTTTGTATCATCAAAGCGTGGGGTGGGTGTGTGCAGGCAGCTATTTGTCTTTTCTGAGACTTTTCAGAAAGTGGTTTCTGTAGTACTCCTAACGCTAAACCTTTTTTTCAGAAGCCAGTCCGTGCCTAGTTAAGAGGAGCTGACTGTGCAGTCCATCTGCTTGGATGTACAGACAGTCTGAAGGGGAAGTGTGAGGGTGTGCCGCTTCCTCTCCCCCATCAGGGTGCAACGCCCTAAAATGGGGCAGCAAGTGAGCAATGCTGCTGAGTCCTAGATACCATAATGACTGATAAAAAATATGTTCAGGAACCAAGATGGAAGAAAGAATCATGTCTTCTTGCTGCCCCGTCTGTGATAACAGTTCTCTCATTCACAGTGGTATTCCATAGTCAAGCCTAGAACTTGTGTTTCAGAAAATCATGTCTGTACAGAAAGTCTTTCTGACATAGCAGAAGACTGCTAAAGTTGTGGGTTTTTTTCTTGATATGTCTGAAGAGTTGTGTGACTGGGACAGACTCTCAGCCTTCCTTAGAAGGAAAAAAATTCCTCATAATGCCTTACAAAGCAAGAAAAGGAAAACGTAATTCACACGCTGTAAGTATTGAAAGACCAAACAGTTGATAAAAAGAATCTGTATTTATTTTTGTTATTACTAGTAATAATAATAAGGATGATCTCATGACTGGCAGGAAAAGGAGGAAGGCCTATGCAGAATTTTCAGCATTTTTTTAATTGGCATTATCCTGATCTCTATGACTTGCTGTTTGGCTGAAATAACACACAGTTTCTGCCAAAAAAAAAAAAAAGGAGAGACTTTGCTAAGCCTAGCTGTCTTGACAGTAACCAGAACAGAATTGTTTCTGCTGCTGTTGAGTAGATTGTTCTCCAGACATCTGCTTCATCGATGAGGCTGTGCTGAGCAGCTTCATTGTCGTACAGCCATGGCACAGCAACATGCTAGTTGATGCTGCTAAGACAAGTTTGCAGATAGCCTGGTTTTAATTATAAGGGAGTTGTAATTGCTTAGTGTGCAGATTGGAGAAAAAAACTGTTGCTTTTAATTGTGATAGTTGTTAAATTTTGCCATCTTCCTATTGGAAATAATAAATATGCAGCTAGATCAAGTTCGTGTAAGCTTCTAAATAAACGTATGGCTTTTGTGTCTTGACTAAGAGGAGGCTTCATTGAGCACATGCAGTTGCAGAGTTGGCTGCTGTACAGCTGGAAATCTCTGAGAGATCAATTGTGCATGCTTTAAGGACAAATTGCATTGTTCAGTGAAATTCTAGCTCTTGGCTTGTCTTACGGAGATAATACTGTATACCAGCCCAGTGGAAAACTGAAGACAGATTGGTTTGGAGTTATTCCGACTTTAGCACACTTTTTGGGACAGTTGCTCGAATACCTGCTGGTGGTTTTTTCCATCCCAGTCTGATGAGTATTTCAGCAGTGCTGTCAAAACATTTAAGCTGCCCTTGCTCACAGTAACTTGTTCCCGTCCTGCTTCATCTGGAGAGTTATACCACTACTGTTTCTACCAAGCTGGACTGGAAAACTGGTGTAGGTTATGGAAAGTGACAGTAGAAGCTACTTTTAATGCAATATTCCTTAATCCAGTTTAGTTCCCTGCTTGAGCTCACAGTTGTGCAAGCACAATTCGCTAGATAAATGGAAAATGGATTTTCAGAAGATATGAACAATACTAACCTAGTAGGTTTTTGCCACTATATAAAGTAGTCCTTTTCCACCCTTCCTGGCTACTGGCTGTGTACTATCTACTCCCTCTCCTGTTCATCTCCAATGCTTATTTGATTCCTCAGTGATGCAATTCAATTTGCTAAACTGTCAGAAACTCAGCCAGCCAATGGAGGGAGAAAATTAATTTATATTTTTGACAGCACAGGGTTTTAAATAGGCTCAACCATTCCTATGAAGCTTCACCTGGAATTTACTTAATCTGACATTGCTGCCAAAATCAATTCTTGTCCAACAGGGGTTTTGCACAATCTTCATTTCTTAGTGCTTCTGTAATGTCGGGAGAGGGTGACTATTGTCTATGAGGCAGAAATCCAAAGGAATATATAAAATCAGGTAATCCTACTATACCACTGTGGAGATGGTAATGGCAGGAGAATGAAAAAGGGCTGCAGCCCCATCTTGCAGTGAAGTTTCCATTAAAAAAAGGTGGTGGAGTAGGATTTTTTTTTCCTGGAGTGGCTTTTTTTTGTTGGTTTACTTTTCTCCTGCTTGCTCTATTTTCGGTTTGTTTCCCCATCAGTCTTCAGGCTTGGATTACACCCTCCCTCTCAGCACACACAAGTACAATTTTTCTTATATTCTTTACATATGCAAAGCACACACTGTAGGCTTTAGATAAAATCAGAGAATCATCTCACTTGGAAGGGACCCAGAAGGATCATTGAGTCCAACTCTTGAGTGAATGGCCCCTACAGGGATCGAAACCACAACCTTGGTGTTATTAACACCTCCTTTAACCAATCAAGCCAATCTCAAGGTCATCTGAAGGTGGAACTGTCAAAGATCACATCTTTGGAGGGAAGAGAGGGAGAGTTGCTGGTCCCCCCATCCTAAATGCTGTTTCTCCAGGCTTGATTTTCTTACTTTGCCTGTGTTTGAGAATATTAACATTTAAATTACTGCTTTTAAATGGTGATATCAACATCCTGTTGACAGGAACAGGGATGAAGAGAGGAGACAGTTTTACTGGGTTTTGTTTGGCAACCCCTTTTGTAAAATGTTACAAAAAGAGCAACTCCAGCAGTGGATTTGTATTTCCAAATATTCTCCAGAGTACGAAGGTGGGCAAAATGAATTTTTTATTTTTTGTTAACTCCAGACAAAATTGTGAGAAACCAACAAAAATAAGGGGAAGAGCTTAAAATCTCCGCTTCTGCAACCTTCCAGGATGTTTTTGTCTTTTGGACTGTGGTAGCTGTGGGATACTGTGGTGGCTGTGAGGAGTCTGAGGGCTGCCGTGTAACTTTAATAATAATAGTAATTTTGTAGATTATTCCAGGTCAAAGTGTTTCCCAGATTTCATATGCTTGTGATAGCAACACCTGTTACAGACAGAAGCCAGAAATATGTACTCTTGTATATTTCTTGTCATATTCCTAAACACTGGCTGTTATCTAGAATGTGGGTTATCCTTGTGTTTGCCTGAAAAACAATAGCCAAATGGTGCTTTAATGTGGTTAGCAGGTCATTCATCCTTCATTCTGTCAGTGTTTCTGGGGAGGAGGAAGTTTTTGTGAACATCTTCCACCTTTGGTAACAGTGGCCCTCTCTGGGGTCATAACTGCATGAAAAGCTTTTATCCTCAGTGGTATTTTTACACAATTCTGCTTGTGTCCAAACAGTGCAGGCTCAGAAACATTTGTTGTGCTGAAGTGGTGTGACTGAGACTGACTTAGCCCTTGGTATCATTAGCTACAGTGGCTCCACGCTGGCTTCCAGAATAGGACATTCTAGTTTTTTCCCCCAGTTCAGACAAATTCTTACTGTGTACTGTGGGTTACTCCAGCTGGGAGTAAAAATTTGGACTAAAGATTTGGAATATCTTTAGTCTTTATACAGCAATTTTGGCACATGAACATATAGGAGTTGATCCAGTCAGGTCCTGCTAAGATGGTCTCTTTTGGAAGCTGCTTGAGATGTAACCTGCAGTATTTGAGCAAGTAGTAGGTCTATGTACTTGAGAAAGGGAACTCTGCTGCTCCTTGGGATTCATTTGGAAGTGTATCACAAAGCTCTTTTGAGGCCAAACAGGGAACATATTATGGTAGCAAAATATCTAACCTGGTAACTTGTCATTCATGTTATTTTTCGTTATGCTGGCATTTGTTTTGAGATTTCTGCCTGTGTAAAAATTGCTGGTTTTGTCTTTTACCACTATAGAATCTCAACCTTTCACAGTTGCTGTTTAATTTGCCCTTATAATATTTGCTTTTTTGCAGTGGTTTTGTTCCCATCTGTGCAAGTGCAATTGAGGGATGGTTTCTTAAAAAAAAAAAAAAGATAAATATAAGTATTGAGCTAATTACAGTGTCTAGATCAGTAAGGCTTTCAGCATTTTTGACCGTACCTTGGTAACTCACCAAGAAGGGCTCTACAGAGCTGTTTGGTTGCTACCACAGAGTCAGCCCTCTGGAAGAAACAACAGTTTTGTATATATAGAAAGAGGAAAGCTGATGGAGGTGGCAGACTGTACTTAGTTCCTTTCCAGGCTGACTTGCTGGAAGAACCAGCTTGGCTCCTCCTTGGTGACTTCTGCGTGGTCTGTGGGTGAATATGAGAGGAACTCCTGCTCATGCCAGGTCCTTCTCTATTATGTTGTGGTTCAATGATGGATGAAAATAGCATGTATTGCTTTAGAGAGCAGCCTCCATGCACATCTTCAGTGGTAAAAGTCAATCTATAATCATGTGTTGCTGCAACATTTGATGTCCTAGATTGCTTGCTGCTCTAGTCACACCAAAGCAACAAAAGTCAGTAGAAATTGTTTGATTTAATCCAACGGCTATCTTTCCTCTGAAGTCAAAATTTTCTGTCTTTGTATTGCTTCACCAGAAAAGTCTTATATAATTCAATTATTTCTGCACATTATTGTAAATCTGTATTTTCTTTTACTTTGCACACTTTCTGACCTGAAGTTAACTGATTGCTGATTAACTCAGGTTGGATAAGAATCCTGCAAATGCTAAGACAGTTGCTGCCTAAATGTTTTGTTTTAGTGCTCAGATGTTTGTTCTTTAATCCCTGTCTCAGTCATGGAGAAAATGCTCCTGATTAGAGCCTGTTGTGAAAAATCTCTGGCAAAACAGAGTCTGTCCTTTGAAGTGCTACCAGTTTGCAAACACCACACTTGTTTGTCTATCAGAAAAACACAGCCCTAACTTCAAGTTTGTTTGCTGCTTAGCCAAAGTCAGCACCTGGAAGAAAGCAGCTATTTTAAAAACTGGCCTGGTAAGAGTGCTGTGAAGTTTGGCTGACGTGCTGCAGAAAGTTGCAAGGATCCATGCACATTTGGGAGATGAAAAAACCCATTTGTGGTGGTGATTGTTCTTGGTGGCTTAGCAGAATCTGTCACAGCATGGAAGCACTTACTTTGCAGAAGCACAGGAGTGACATTCTGCTGAAGCTTGGATCTCCCACTATGGAAAATGTTTTGAATTTTACTGGTCATAAAAGTATGTTGAGGGTATTTTCCCCTGCTTTTTAAGGCTGTCTGATCATCAGGATGCTTTCTGTTTATTCATTATTACTGGCTACACAGATAGATGTTGTAGCATAGAAGAACTAAGGCCATGAAATCCAAGGAGAAAATCTTGTCACTTGTCTAATTAAGTTGATGCCTGGGGTGGCCACCAAAAGACAGAGACTAGACAAGAATAAGGGACTAAAGGTAGGTATTTATTTGAAGGGCCTTCAAGGTACACCCTGGGCAGTCAAAAGGCTACACCCAAGATGGACCCTGAGTCATGAGTTCTTCACACTCTTATAAGTTTGGTTCATTTGCATATCAGGGTTAATTCTCCAATTAAAACTTCAGTTAATGATGTAATTTCCCCAAGTTTACCCCCCTTCTTAAGATGTTAGTTTACACATTTTGGGCCTAGGACAATCTGGGTGTCCTTGGAGTGCAGGCTTGGAGAGGCTCATTATGCCTAACTAGCATGAGAGAACAGTAGTTAACAGGCTGTGAGAAACTTCAGAGTTGCACACTAGGCAGTACAGGATTTGAAAAATATAAAAGTTAAAACCTAAGGCATTAAAGTAAGAGATGGATTTTTTTTTTAATTTATTCCTAAGTCTCTTATTTTTTATATGTTTAAGTGGTTTTCTAAAAAGAAGGTCTCTATCTTTGGTGCTATTTTTACCATTTACCATGCTAGCTACACAACTTTCAGCAATGCTGCTGACTCTGACATCAATATTAGTGATGGAGACTGCAGGTAAATAAGAGAGTTCTCCAGGCAATAGGCTACATGTCATTGAAACAGGACAGAAGATGCTTAGTGTGTAAACCTTTCTTGTTTTGTACCAAAGGCTTTTTACACAAATGTTTTACTAAATTAGAATGTCTAGGTATGCTTTTTTCCTAACAGAAGTTAACACAAGAATTCTGAACAAATATTTGAAATTAATTTGGAGTGTTCTTTACCAGTTACTGAACTGTTTCTGTTTTTGTTCACAGCAAATTGTTAGCAATTTACTGCCTCTTATTGTATGCCTGTGTATGAATTTTATGACTCAAGTATGGGGGGGTGTATGCAGTAAATAGAGTACAGATGTTTTAAAGTGTTTTTCCTCACATGCAAGTTTTAATTTTGCAGACGATATCAGAAATTGCAGAAGATAATGAAGCCCTGGTAAGAACTTGATTAGATCATCACCTTGTGTACTACCTCTTCTTTTGCATGACTGAGTTCAGGCCCTTGTGCTAATCTTTATGTGTAAATACAACTGTGCATATTCATGAGCAACTCTTCAATGTTCTCTGTTTTCTGCTCTTTGATGCCTGTTAAAATTTTCTGATGAAGCCTTTTTTTGCTTTGCCTGTGGAATGAGTGCTTCATTTCTGCAGCTTCAGCAGGGGCTTTTACTATTTCTGAAGTAAGGCTTTTGTTTTGTTTTCTTTTTTAATTTCAGCAAACAAATAACTTCCCCACCTTTCACCTCTTGAATTTCACTGGCTTATGTGGTTGATAGTTGGCAATTTTAATGGTCAGTGTTAGTGAGATGAAAAGTAAGGGTCACTGTATCAGTTTGAATTCTTGTTATTTGCTGGTCCCAGTTAATGCTAGTTGTTGCAGATGGCTGCATAAAGGAAAACTGTAATTTAGTAAAGGGCCTCATATCAGAAAGTTCAAAAGCCTGCTTATTTCCCTAATGATTTTGAACAGAATACTTCCGTTTGCTCTGAGTTAAGCACAGGCTTTGATAAATTTGAACCCCAAGAGATGTTTTAATATCTTGATTGGCTTGCAAATTTGACATGTCAAGTATAGCTAAAACCCAAGGAAGAAAAATATAATCAATTAAGCATATGTCTGCCATTCTGAGACCTTGATGTGATTTACCATGCAGGAAATGCAGCTCCCCCTCCAAACCCATGCTAAATTATACTTTCACAAATATACTATAAACCAGGTTCTGAAACATTTGTTTTTAAATCATTGTCTAATAAATAAATTATACAGTAAGAATAAATTTGGCAGGAAATATAAACCCTTCTGCTAAGTTCATGTTCTTAACCTAATACAAAGAAACTTGTTTCACAATAGAAAAGTCTAGATCATGAGGAAAATTGTTAAAGTGGCGTAAGGCTTATGGAATTCTTGGCAGCATCAACTTGGCAGCATTACCTGAAGGCTGTGCTGCCATTTAGCAGGACTGTGAAAGGCTGGACAATTGGGCAGAGAGAAACCTGATGAGGTTCAAAAAAGGGAAGTGTGTGGTCCTGCTGGTTATTCCTGGGGAGAAATAACCCCAAGTACCAGTACAGGTTGGGAACTGACCTAGTAGAGAGCAGCTCTGCAGAGAAGGATCTGGGGGTCCTGGTGGATGACAGCTTGACCATGAGCATGTCCTTGGGGCCATGAGGGCCAATGGTATCCTGAGAAGACTGAGACCAGCAGGTCAAGGGAGGTGATCCTCCCCCTCTACTCCTCTCTAGTGAAGCCACATCTGGAGTGCTGTGTCCAGTTCTGGCCTCCTCAGTACCAGAGAGGCATGGAGTTCCTGGGACAGGTCCAGTGGAAGGCCATGAAGATAATTAGGGCTTCAGAGCATCTCTCTTAAGAGGAGAGATGACAGGAGCTGGGCCTGTTTAGTTTGGAGAAGACTGAGAGGGGATCTCATTAATGCATATAAATATCTCAAAGGTGGGTGCCAAGATGATGGTGCCAGACTCTTTTCCGTGCTTCTCAGCAACAGTACAAGGAGCAGTGGCTATAAGCTAAAACACAAGAAGTTCCACCTCAACAGGAGGAAGAACTTCTTTGCATTGAGGGCAGAAGAGCACAGGATCAGGCTGCCCAGGGAGTTCATGGAGTCCCCCTCTCTGGAGACATTCCAAACCTACCTGGATGTGTGCCTGAGTAACCCGCTCCAGGTGACCCTGCCTTGGCAGGAGGGTTGGACTGGATGATTTCCAGAAGTCCCTTCTGACCCTAATAATTCTGTGATTCTATGATCACCCCTGCTGAGACAAAATATTTCCTGTCCTTTTAGATGGTGTTTTTTTCCTCACTGCTGTGAAAATAGTTCTTTGTGGAAGAATAGTTATAGTCCTTTAGCATCTGTTTCCAGATTCTGTTATACTGTAGGCTTCTGTGCATTAAGTTTGTCCTCAGGACAGTACTGAAATACTGACTTACAGTTGCATTGCACCCTGGTTTTAGGACCTGATCTGACTGATGACCTGAATTAATTATTTTTTGCACAGTTTAGCTTTGTTTACTCGTGAGAACAAGGTTTTACCCACTTGATCCTTATTAAGATCCTTATTAAGAGGATCCTGACTGGTCAATGTAGATGTATCACATCAATGAATACAGTAGTAAAGAA